>LOND01000128.1:18592-39299 GCA_014220965.1 Paragonimus kellicotti | reverse complement strand
TTTGGTTGTTCGCTGCAGTTTTTTTGTCTCTTCCGTGGAATTCTTCCACGAGATTGACGAACGACGATACTAGTTGTTCACCGCCCCGGATGGTATTCACCAGAAGCGTCTGCTTCCTCTCTTCAGACTCCGGTTTATAATGAACGGCTCTTGGGAAGGTGTACTTTTTTTTTACTCTAGTGACCTTTTGTTGATCTACTTCGATGTGGCAACATTAACTTACTTTGCTTCTTTGCGGAGAAAATACGGAGCATACTGAATAAGTTGAGTTGTCAAGCCAGTCTGTGTAAAATTCCCCCGGTACATTCAGCTTGCAATTCAAAATCTGCCATATTCACACTGCTACCTTCTTTACTGTAGACAATCCGATTGTGACTGAGCCGTTCTACCCTCTTAGGTGGCGTCATCTCTTCAAGTCAGTTTGATGATGGCGGCACTTTCGAGATTAGCAAGGGCACGTGTTGCCTTCATTGGACTTCCTTATCTAACCTACCAGGTAGAGGATATTTACTGACTTGCTGTGTTTGACCTACGTTTTATCCATCGTGCTGTGGAGCAATCGTGTAACCGACGCGGACGTTCGCCCGTGAGTATTTTGAAAACGTGTAGTGTACGATCAGCTGTTCATACAACAAAGCATAATCTACAGTGGTTGGGTCACGTACACCTGATTCTGTTAAAATTTTATCACCTGTATTTCTTCTAGCGGCTGTCAGGAAAAGATGCGGTGGTCAGGTATCGGCACAGCCATGTCTAACGAAACCTTACTGCTACGTTGAGTACAGTCGATGGTCACCAAAATTGTTGGTTGGAAGCGCCATCAGATACGGTAGCATTCTGTATTCAGTAATGCGACCGCATCCCGTTAATTGCTCAGTTCCAATCAGTCCTTCTTCCGTTGTACTTAGTTGATTTATAACTTTTTCACATCTTGTTAAAGAGGATAGACATTCTCGGATTGCCAAGTTGCACTGTATACGACCACGAGAGCACCGCTGTATTACATGACGTTCATCGTTAGACAGACACTACTCCCGATTTCAACCTCGTTTGCACTTACCTGGTAGACAACCCTTCACGTTACGAACCGAGGCTCATTCCCTTGGCTGCCAGTTCCATAGGCGTCGTTTTTAATGGAACAGTTAGTCTAGTTTGTGTTTATGGTTCACAACTCATTAACGAAGGTGGATACGGTCTATCTTGGATTGTCAGTTTGTACTGGCTTCGGCCACAGGAGCACTAAATGGTGTTTGTATTTAATGGCGTTCACCCTCAAACAGACACTGACCAGTCGGCTTCGTCTTTTCTCGAGCCTGTCAAGTAGACTTGAAATGAATAAGCTGAAGCTCTTATCCGTCTGTGACGTGTTTTCCAGCCACACCCAGAGAGTGCAAACAAGAAATGACGTGATGGAACAAATACTAAAGAAGATCTACTCCGTTTATATGTTGAATACTTGTGATCTCAGCTGTTACAAAGGCAAATAATGTTAGTGCAGTTCATGGGCGTTTCGCGTGCGTTGCCGATGAGGCTGCCAATCGTGTATGCAGGCCTTCCTTGTGAGTACTCGCAGTATCTTGGTTCGTACCCTAGCGCACTGGTAGCATCGTGGATTACGGGGCGTTTGGTCTTGATTTCTACGATTACTCCTGGTCACGTTTATGCACAGCAACATTGTGTAGTTCAAGTGTGTTCCGGTATGTCACATTAAAACAAACCTCATGCAGAGTAGAAACTGACGACCTAGCTTCCACTTAGTTCACGTTGAGCTAACGACGACATACTTGTTTGCAAATGAAGGTTAAAAAGCAAAACAGGCACCCACTTAATCTTATCTCTGTATCAGTTTTGAGTTATTTCAATCAGAGGTGTCTAAGCCTGTTATGCATGGTTCTTTTGATGCGTTTTTTGGACTAACAATCCGATCGGCTTGTCTTACTGCTTTCTGACTACTGCGATGGATCCTTATTCACTTCAAAATCGACTGTCATTTCAGCTGTCTAGGTACCGATACCAGTGCTATAGTTCGAGCTAACATCCATTGTCGTATTGTTTGTTATAGCGGTTCCCTGCTTGTACACAATATGGAGCTCGTTGTGATGTGACATTCGGAGTCATACATAGGTTGGATATTGTCAGGCTGCCTCAGTTCGTCATCCAGTGACTGTTCAGATTTCAGATTTTATTTTCACTCTTCATACCACAAGTCATTCGTGGACGTGATTTGTCACACGTATATGAGAGTTGTACATTACTGGGTTATCCGAACCTACGCAAGACTATTTGGTACAGCTAAGGTTTGAATAATTAATTGCTTTGTAGTCAGCCGACACAGCTGCTGCTGAACTGTCTCCATCTGCTACTTGTTCGCACCCTAACGTTTCCGTGGTACACAACTGAAAGTCAAATTTAGACGTTTTAGCCACAAGGCGTTTTGCTGCCCATGTGCGCCGAATGGTGTTATGCCGTTTAATTGTAGACAGGAGTCGTCAACGTAATGTGGATTCAACCCGGCAACCGTTTGGTTGATGCCTGGTGTCCTCACTGTTAAGCCACTAACCGTTCTGCGATTTAACCCATGATTAATTTCCATTTGTTCCTGCACCTGACTTAACATCGTTTAATTGTTCGGTTGTTTGATGCTGTTTTTGATCAAGATTTGGAACGCATGGTTTCATGCACTACGTTATTTTTTGTTAACGGTATTTAGGTTTTTGGTTTGGGAAGTAGCGCCTATTCCGCATTTAACGCCTGCGCGACGCAGGTCGATCGTAAGATGCATCGACGTGGTGGCGTTCGATTCGCAGACCTTGTTCTCGCTGATGAATTGGATAACATGGAAGCAACTTTCACGGATTGGCAAGCAAAACTGATACCCCGCATTATTGATCGATTACAAAAAAATGAGAACTTGCGTTCGAATCCTTCGTATGAACGATTGTATAAAACAATTCCTGTGCCTCAAGAGTCAGTCACTGAAAATCGGTTATTTGTGGGTGAACCGCACACATTAGGATCTTATCGCTACCAAAAGCAGTAAGTTACTTTGGACTTGCTGAGTTACTAGATTATTTTTTTGTTTTTTCGAAAGTTAATTGAGTTTCTGTAACGGAATACCAATTGGATACCGTTTCTCCTTATGACTACAACAGCAGTGTTTTCAACTTTGAGCCGTATCCTTGGGTTCCATGGCTGGGGCTGCCGCTAATGCTGACAGTAGTCCACGGCGTTTCGGAATAATGAATAAGTACAAATATATGAAAATAAAACTAAAAAGCAGTAGAAATTTGTGAAAAAAGAAGCCAACACTTACGGATACAGATTCGCTGTTGACTGCGACGTATTACTGTTGTGGCTGTCAAAGGCGTTTGGCCTCGGAAGTTGTTTATTACACAAAATCCATTACAAAGCATGTGAAAACACAAAATAACCAACACAAACACTATTTTGGATGGCTCACATGCATTCGTATACGTTGGGTAGTAGTGCATCGTCGTTCGCCTTAGCAACACGTCCCACATAGTTCCCAATAATCATTTCTGGTCTCTTGTCATTCTAGTGTTGAAACCTGTCGTTTAGTTCCCGGGCGTTCGAGTCTTGCTATACTACTCACGAACGAAGGTGCATGTCCGAGATTGTTTTCAATCAACGGTATGGATGATCGCGACCTCTACAACCGGGCGGACGTCACTTTCCGGTCTTGCTTATAGGGGCGGTGAAAGTTTTCACAACCTTTAACCGCGTCGTCGCCTGGCCGCCCTGTGAATTCTCCTGATTGTCAGCGGCCACGTTGAACAACGCGTGGTATGGCATGCGGAGTACGTGACCCAACCAGCAAAGACTGTTTATTTCCGTCACATCGGTTATGGATTGCGAACTTATGCATTTGTCAAATACGCACCAACTGACGGTCGCGTTATTCACACAATTGGCCAGTTTGATACAGATCGACTGGCGGAGACAACAGTGGTCGGATACCGAGAGCCTTGATGTATTTTCCGCACGATTGGACGAGGTCTTTGGGTCAGAAAATGAAGTTGAGTAGACATATTCATTTTAACCTTTAACCGGCACTCGGATTTCTTTGCGATGCCACAATGTTTCGCTATCCGCGCATAGATATCTTGGCAGCTGATGAGAGAACATCATCCATTTAGATGAAGGCCATGGATAATTGCAAGCGGCCTACGTGCAACGGCAAGCAGATGGTTAATGTCAATTCAACAGAACCACACTTTGAAGGTACAGTGTGTATACCGTATGGACCAGCCTTACTATTCAATCGGTTCTGTATGGTTCACGTGCTCTCTGTAGAAAAATGAATTAAAACGTTTCCGTTCGTATATTCAATATCAATCGGTCTACTACTTAGCAGATACTCCATCTCGATGATTCCTGAACTTTCCTCCAGAATATCATCCATGATGTAGTCAAGCGAGAGTGGGAGGCTAGACATTTCTGCCGACCTTCACTTGAAGTGGAGGACGCGTGAGAAAGCTTGCTATAAGTGTGTACCCTGCACTTAAAGTGGGCATACGGCTTCAGTAAACTGACATGCCTTCCTTAGACTCCTCTGCATTGGAGACAACTCCAAAGAGCATGTCGGGCAACTAGGTTGATAACAGTCTTTAAGTCCAAAAATACCACGACCGTTAACCAAGGGAAGTCGTACCGATATTCCATTATCTGTTAGGAGGTGAAGGTATGGTTGATACACCCGCGATCATGCCGAAAACCTGTCTGCCGTTCTCTGATCTGAATCTCTGTGCCTTATACGCTACCGCATTATCAAACCCGTGAACATCTTGGATTCATTGAAAACGAGCCCTGATACTTCTGTGGTGGCTACTGTTGTAACCCTCCTTCTGATATTAATTAACACGGAAATCTCGATCCCGAAAAATTATCGCAACTGTCCCGTGATCTGCTCCCAAGACAAGCCAAAAGACGCGTGCAAATAGCAAGCTTTGTTCCGTCCCAAAAACGTGTCACATGGCGAAAAAGAACAAAGTATTTATAGGGTTGTAGTGACCAGAAGCACTGCCGAAACATCAAAGAGAACCGTTACCGAAAAAAATAGTTAGGGCCACTAATGAGCATAGCGGAATAAGAGTCGGACGGGTAAAAAAACTAACCAAAGTCACCGCTCGACCACCCTGAACAGTTCCGCTAAGTAGGGTTGAGTCCATCGTTTTTTTCTTCTCAGGACGGAGGCGGTTTTTGGACGGAAAAAATGAGCGCCCCAACGGCCACATGGTATTTTAATATTTTTTTGATAATGGTAACGACCTGGTGAAACCTCAGGCGATAACAATCTCTCACCACCATTTTCGAAAAGAGCCGGAGGAAGAAGGTACGCACCTGAAGCTTTATTACGTTTCGATACTTTCGACCCCAATGCCAGTTCGGTTTCTAATGGGCGATTGTCAGGAGTAACCAATCACGGTTTATTGAACTAGATACAGTCTCGCTCATTTCCCCCCAAAGCACACGTCCAGTTCCGGACTAGAGGGAATATTCGCCAGTATAACTTGCTGGCTTATTCGTCGGGGTGTACAGATGTGAAAATCCCCAATGTTTGCTTGTTTGCTTGATCTCAAGTGGGGCAAACAAGAACTAAAGAAGGATGAAGGTAAAAATGAGTGGATTGATTTGGCAGAAAAACTGTAACTTCCGACACTTCCCAATCGTTTGTACCACAGAAGGGGGTTGCCAGTCAAGAGCTAATCCAGCTCGTGACGCAATGTCTAAAACATTGCCGTCTGTTTGTGAATACTGCTGCGTGCAGTAGATGCATTCAAAGCCACATCGAGCTTCCATAATTTAAAAGACACCGATGGTCACGGTCAACCGTTGGACGATGGGAGTTCTCTTTGTTTGAGGGTTGCGTTTCCTAACACCTTTCCTTCGTATACGAAAGACAGCAGTGCTACAACTGTTAACGAACTAGTCCTGTTTTACACTCATATGATCATGCCTTCCTACTCAACCATTCCTGCGCAGTCATCAGTGTGATACACAGTCTTGTGAACATAACCGTTTTTTATCTAGCTGCTGCAAGTTGTTCTGTCTGACATGGTTGTACCTTGAAGGTCCGAAACCCTAGCCGGCAAAGCCGTCTGGACCGATGCAAGCGTAACCGCCACATAAAAGTAGCAAAAGAGATCATGTGTTTGGATACACACTGGTTTTGTTTAAGTGGGTGGCAGAGAGTTGCTGTGTTACGTTGTAAGGTTTTCTGCGCGACGTGGATGGTCGGGTTTCCAAACGATCAATGTCAAAGGTAGGAGAGAATAACCTGATTCGCTGATGTGTTACTAGTCGGCTACGTCCCATGGATCGACCGAGTGCCGATCTATTTAATGCACTTATTAACCTGTTCAGTACTCTTGTAGTGCAGGAATATGTCGGAGATATACCCATTTGGACGTTCGGCGGAATGTCTTTGCACAGCCGAAGATAATGATCAAAATCTGGAGCAGGTAGATCGTGGACATTACGTGGAGTCGAACAAGCCGTCATTAACGGGAATCGACTCAGTGGGATCGAACTAACACGCAATGACCGCTAACGAACAACGGTGAAATGGGCATATTCTGACAACGTTGCACACGGTATTTAAGTTGAAATACTGCTATGCTGTTGTACAGACTTCCTGTTTCAAAGTGCTGGGGTGCGACCAGCGGCATGTGCGTATGTTTCGGACAGTACATATTTTATTAGGGCAGTCAAAAATGTTAATGCGTACCATTTATGACCTAGTAAATTTATCTGCATATTATCAAATGCGTACTACAGAACAGGTCATAAAGCGGAAAACAGAAGCCAGATGTGGAACTATACATACAAGGGAAACATGCGGCGGAGCTATTCGCCAATCAGTCAATGGCATAGTTACCAGTGCTGAGCCAACAAGTAAGTCTTTCGGCAAACATGGAGGTGTGGACATCAGTCTCAGAGCAACGGTTTTAGTACATCGCAACAACTGGGGCTTATCAGTTGCGCAAACAACTGTGAAAGCCTGTATGGGATCCACCTAGTAACGGATTTCCAGGAGATGATAAGCGGTCGTCTGTGTGGTGGTCGCTGTGTGCATACATGAGTGTCAGCATACATCTGCACCACATGCTTCCTCACTCATTTTAGGATGTTTTCCGAGATCCGAAACTTCATCTGCCGCTCTATCGTGCCAATGTAATCGACCTGGCAAACACATGAAAGTCGGATAAATGATGTGATCTGGCAAACAGAAGCATCTGGCGTTTTAGAAGTGAGACGAGTCCGTTTTATGGTGTGGGTTGACACGACATCTGCGATATTACATGTCTGTAGTACAACGGTCTTCAGTCACTATGACGCCGTATGTTTCCTTGTATGTCTAGTTTCACATTTGACCCCTGTTTTCCGCTTTATAATCTCCTGTTCTGTAGTACGCACTTGATAATATGCAGAGAAATTTGCCAGGCCATAAATCGTGCGCATTTACGTTTTTGACTGCTCTACTAAAATTTGTTTCGGGAAAATGCTGCAATACATATTATGTTTTAGTAAGCGGTTTCTCACTGTACTGTCAAGCTCCTCGGGTGTAATCAAAAACGTTCGAGGTGACAGTGACTCAAACCAATCACTCTGCGATTATTAGCTGGAAGCAGCAGTATTATTTGAAACTCTGGAACAGTTGCTTTTGTTTATTCGCCTCTGCTCTATTGTTTTGACATCGACAGTTTGTCATGATTTCCCTGACAACTCACTGCCGCGTCTCACACTTTGTTGTTTATTTCCTGGATGCATAGTAATAGAAATGTACGAACTGAACTGTTAGGTCAAATCGGCCACCGCCGACAAAAATATGATGGAAAAGTTGTATCTTTGTGAACATTGTTTTGCATTGCGGAATGGTCTACACAAGAGAGAGAATGACCCTAATCACCCTTTAACTTCACACTTTGAGTTAGTTCTGTCGACCCCATTTATAACGTAGAACTGTCATAGCAAAGCCATAGACATATATGTGTGTACTAGGTCGTGTTCTGGACTGTTCGGTTTAAACGATGGTTTTATGTTGGATTTAGCCAATTCGCCACGAGCGGGTTCACTTGTTTTTATTCCTACTCCCAATTTGGTGACAAGAGATTTCTTATGATTGATTGTCGTATGTAATCCTTCATTGCGTCACTCCTGAAGGTGTTTTTAGAAAGCTAAGCTGTCTAAGGAATATACATTGTGTCTTGCTGATCATTTAGTTTATCACTCAGTGCAGCGCTGATCTCACGAGCTACATTGTAGGGACGAGCCTCTGGTGGGTAAGTTTGACAGTGACACATACCGTCTTGGATGTCGATCTCGTTTCTCTAGCTTTTTTGTGCATACCTGCTTGGTTACCACTTTTTTTTATAACATTTGTGCTAATGTCTAGTGACTTCTTGTCGTTTTGTTCCAGATAGCTAATGCTGGTAACTGTGTGCATCGCCAAAAATGCGCGAATTCACTAGTGTGTGTTGTTTTTCTTTTGGTTGCAAAATCTTATGGTTTTTCAATACAGACCTTTCAGTCCAAAAAATCCGTTTCTCGCTCCCATTTTGGTCAATCGAGAGTTGCTCCTCTCCGAAGGTCGATCTTTCCGACACATCGAACTGGATATAACGGGTGGAAATATGCGGTAAGCAACTAGATGTCTTGGCAAATGTTGTCCATTTTCTTTTCGTGTGAACGACTTCCGTCTGCTACCTTAAAATCACGCTTCCCGAAGAAGATTTGTACCTTTCATTGCTCTAAGGAAAGCCGAGTTGTTGATTTTGCTCTCTACACGTTCAATTTTTGTTATTTCGCAAAACTGTTTTAAATGTACTGTCACTGACAACCATTTAATTTGGCTGGTATATTTACATTGTGTTCTGAAAAAAGTTGGCACTGGGAACTGTTTCTTATTGTGTACACATACGGGGAAACGTTCAAAACCATTTATATTTTGTGCTGTTCTCGTAGCGGTTATTGCCAATATTGCTCTTATACCCGAGTAACCGTCTGTGCTAACCCAACGTCACCGGGCGCGCCTCAGATTTCGAATCGAGGAACGGCCTTCCACGCGAGGAGTGATCCCGAAATAAACCGGATTCTTCCAGCAAGTAATCCGTCGCGGACAAAGTGAGGCTAGTGCTACCAAGGCATGGCTGATTCGGGGTTGACAGCCGGGCTTCCCATATAGCTCTTAAAAGCCTTCGTTTAACATTTTGGCAGTGCTACAAAATGGTGCTTGTTACCCCGCCAAAAAAGAGGTTCAGTTGCCTCCAGCGGGAATACATATGTCTCCGGACAGCGCTCCCTCCACTTGATATTACTGTCCGTATGACGTGTGAACATCTGCGATCTTTGCCAACCGCGGAAAAATTACGCAGAATGCGTACGGATCACCGCGGTGATCACTAGTTCCAACGGGTACGAAAGTGTATTTGGTACCTTGAGTGACTGAATCCCACTCAAAGGGCTTATGAATCAGTTCGATCCGCGATCCTCAGCAACAGGATGTAGACATCGCAACAGCCCTACTGGTCTCGAACTCCTTAGCCGGGCACATCTGTTTTACTGGATTCGCCCTCCTTAGTGAATCTTCGAACTACTGCGCCACTTCTGTTGCAACCCTGTGCGAACTGTATTTGGTATTCTGAATGGATCCATCCGAATGGCGTATGAACCGAACTTCTGCTGCTCACCGGTCCCCAGTGAGTTGAGAACTCCGTGCTTCGTCCCGCGGCTTTGTACGTTAAGTTTCTGAACCAAAGGCCCATCAGTATAGACAACACTGCATCGGTGGTTCTCGTTGTTGCTTAACTGCCGTACAGCCGTAGAGATAAAGACAAGCCGTAGCCAAGAAGAAAAGAGGAAGGAAGGTGACCCAACTATTAAAAGTGGCAAGGATATGCACTACTGACGAGCTCTAATGAGAGCGAAACTCGAGTCTAGTGCTTCTTTTCGAAAGGGGCCGACTGGAAAGTCTATGGGAATGCGACAGCTGCGATCAATTGTGGGTGATGTTCAACTTGAAATTAACCAAATCCCCTACTACTCATCAACAATCAAAATACCGCTCGACAAGTCAATGATTTCTGTGATTTCAACTTGGAGAGAAGTCCTAGTCGAGGGGTCATCGATTGGAGTTAACAGACAGTAACTGTGTCTCCTCTCGAGGCGATCGGGCAACCTGATCATTACTCACAAGCGAAAGTGGTTGAGCGTTCACATATGATAATTCGGTCGTGCCTAATGTGAGGTCAATGGCGCAGTGGTAAACACGGTTGCCTCATGAAAGAATGGCCGGAGTTCTAGTCCCGGCAGTGGCAAGGATATGCACTACTGACGAGCTCAAATGAGAGCGAAACTCGAGTCTAGTGCTTCTTTTCGAAAGGGGCCGACTGGAAAGTCTATGGGAATGCGACAGCTGCGATCAATTGTGGGTGATGTTCAACTTGAAATAATAGTTGCGAGGAAGACCACTTGGTTGTCAAGCGCAAAGACGCAGGCGCTGTACTGCTACCAGTAAGCGGTTGCTCCTTATCTAGGACCTCATCCATCGGACAACATTGGAGCACATTGAGTACGGAACGCATGTAGTATTACAGCTCGGGCAGCTGCTAGCAGCTGGGTTTTTTGTGCCATCGTTTAAACTTCTTGAATATTCAACCTAGTAATGTCTATGACTCATTCCGCAAGGCTATTCGCTTGGGAGTCCGGATTTACTTGAAAAATGATTGCCAATCTTGGTGAACGCGTTATTGGGGGAGACATGTCGCTGTCACCTGGCTTTGTCGAAAAGCCTTCCATCTCATCCGAGCAGCACGTAGCATAAAGTCAGGTGTGAGCACTGCAACATATGAAGCTGAAAGTGAGCCCGTCCGTAACCTGTATTAACGCTTAAAACTCTGGATTGAGCATTTCTAGCGATAGTTCAACTGACAATCTGCGCCGCTGACTCCGCTTTCCGAGACTCCCTACGCTTACTGGTCTATTGCTATTTCTTCGCTCAGAAACAGAAATCTCGTTTGAGATCAGGCTACCCTATCTAACCGAATCCCTTTGTATACTTTTCATCGATAGCGGTCCAGCTTTAACCAAGGCTAGTGACTCGGCTGGAAACGCTGAATAAGTGTAGTCGTTTCCAACGGCTGGAGTCTAGTTAGTATCTTTGTACGTTCTTCCGACGAACTAGTCAGGAAAGTCGTTCTCGTCATACGCACTCAGACACCGTCCTGCCCATCAACGAGTCGTCCGTCGTATGCCTTTCGTGTGCCTTGTTCAGCGTTCTTGTGCCTCAAATTTTCATTTTTTTAAACGTTTCGGACGACATCAATCATTCGGAATAGCAACCACATGTTGACATTCATTGTCTGATAGACGGTAGCAAGCGTTGTCGGTGTCATACGGCTTCTTTGGTCCAAATCGTTTGTAGTATTGCTTCTTTATTCGAAGTTCAAGCTGTTTCCTAATTATTCGATTATTTACCCAGTTCGCTAATGATGCTGTCGCCCCATCCCAGCAGTGACGACATTGATTACAAATCACGTGGCCCACGTTAATCGCCATTGCACTTGACTAGGTTCCAGCATATTAGAAGCATCCGACCACCTCGACCTGGCCCATCGTGCGGTAGCAAAAAATCGCATCTTGTATGTTCAGGAATGTTAAATTTCCAGTGTTTCTAAACTAGATGGTAAAACTTACCTGGACGAATTTTCCCCTTTTTGATTTTAAATTTTCTCTGTAGGTATCAACCTGGCGATCACGTGGCGGTGTTGCCGAATAACCCCAAGAATTTAGTTCAACGGTTTGCTGATTTGTTCGAAATCGACCTAGATGACACAGTAAACCTTTGGGCCGTCAGCGGTGGGTTTGGAGTTGCAAGTAAAACGCCCATTTTATTGAATCTGATCTGGCGCAATACATCTTCAGTTCGCATGGACAGAACTGGGTGTTTACGGTTTGCTTTCCCTCGTGCATGTTTGCTGTTTCCATGGCAAAGTGGTGACTCACGTTCATGGAATTAGTGTGTTGAGTCTTGTTTCTTCTGATTTATTTCAGCTCAATTTTGATAACACACTAATAATAATCAGTGGCCGTGACGGGAAAATTATCTTTTCTCGTGTTGTGAATGTCACGTTCGGACTATCCGTAATCAATCTGAATATGCAGTGGAGTTGTTCACGGTGACCTATGTTTGGGTCATTTTTAATGCTTCCTGATGCTCACTGTCAAACCGACACTGCACGACCAGTATCGTTCTTGTTTGGACTCATCAGGTAGAGGTAGTCCGAATGGAGAATCTAATGAGCAGCTTTTCATGTTACGAACCAAAGCTTTACTCCGGTCGGCTACCACTTCTATGAGCGTCGCTTGTGACAGCGAAATTCGTCTTCGAGTTATAACTTCTTTTATACTCCGTTAGTACGGACTTGTGTCTGTATACCATTCACACGCCGATTGTTCAAGAACTCATATGATCTCTGCAAGCCATCGTTCGAAATACCATTACGTGATCGTAATACGAGTCTGCTGCGATTAGTGAAGCAGTGTATCAGACATCGGCCGGTTTTGTGTGCACAGAAGGAGCTGATGCAGTCAATTTCCTTGTTCTGAAACTGATTGTACTGTTAGCGTGTGGAACGTCAAAACTGTGATTGATTCGTTCAGCTGATGTTGCTATGTGCAGTTTGTATAAAATTTGTTGGTTTTCACGTTATCGACTGATGAGAGTGAATTGAAATCGCAACATCTCGCGATATATCTCTTCCTCTCTGTTCTGACAAAACAGGTGGAATCACTTTTTGGCGTGTTAACGCTCCACGTCATATTGTCGGCGAGTCGTAGGGAAACCTGGTTAGCAATAGTGCCATGCTTATACAGAACTACTACTTTTTCCTGTTTGTTTATTCCCTAGCTGGTTTTGTAATTCAGTAATGTTGTGATAAGTGATTGTGAACGGAAAATACGTTGTTTTCTCAGTCGTCTAATTTGTGCAAACTCCACTAACTGTAAACCCTGTTAAAAAGTCATCACAAATGAATCATATCTAATAAATGTTAGATTTTTCAGCCCATTCCTGTTTCATAATAACCGTAGCATGATTTCTGAGAGTCTGTCACCCCGCACCTAATGAGTTCCGTAGAATGGAATAGAAGACTCAGAATAGTCGGTTATTTGGCTCAAAGTTTCGTTTGAGGAACCCTGTAGCGTGTTTTCATTCTTGCTTATAAGATCCTGACTGGGAATTCAAATCCGAATTTTCAGACAGACTGAACGGATGCTGTGAGATTAACTGCCTTGAGAGGACTAAATAAGTGCAAAGTCCTCGTTCCTTGAGTCGTAGTTGTGCCGGTTGTAGTCTAGCAACCGATAATCTTTTGTACGGTCACTTGACAGGTTGGTCGGTAAACAGTTCAGATGTTCTGAACCAACTCGGATTTTAGTTGCCTCTTGTGATTTACGTGTGACTTAATCGCCTCTTGTACTTAAATGACATCGTTTCGTAAACGGATGTCGAACGGTTCATACTGTGTATCTGTCAAATCTCATTTGTGGTGTCACGAATATGACCCGTTACTCCCGATTGCAACTCGGTTGTCCATTTCGAAAGTTTAGGCACCTTATTGTTGATTGTTTGAATCTGGACATAAGGGTCCCAGGTTATAATCCCCATCCCTCCTTCTCTTATCTTTAGACCAAAACTTGTTTTTCTTGTGGATGTGCGACAGTTAAGCACCAGCGTAAGCCACTAATGCAGTGTTGTTGGTGGTGTTGATGACTGTAGGGAACTTCCAGTTGTCGAATAGGGGTAAGGTTCATCATGATCTTGCTGTACGGCCCGAATACTTGGCCAGTCTGCACAGAACACGAACTCTGTATCTTCCACCAGCTTCATTTCCCCCAGTCGTCTCGCATCTACTGAGGTGATCGTGTGAGTGACGTCACAATACGTATGTTCATGGCAGTTCCGATTTCACCATCAGTAAGCTCTGTATTAAACCTGCTGATCGAGCCATGTTCTCCCTGTACCAGTGGATTTTCGATTACGTTTTGGTCGGGCGCAAGAAATCACAGGGGACCGGCAATAACGTGACGGCATATACACTGACATGTCAGCGTCCTGGTCAGTGTCATGATGTTTCCATTCCAACAAATGTCTACTGCGCACTTTAAATGTCTTTGTTCCATTTGGAATTTCTGTGTGATGCTTCGTTCGTTGCTGTCGACAGCAGTTCGTCTCTTGTGCTTGATTCAGGAATGAAACTGTTTGCTTCTTAGATCATGAAAACCCCAACTGGCTCGCGTTTACATACCATCTACCTTTGTATGCATCTCCAGCTAAAATTCTAAAACATCAAAATGTAGCAAACATTAAAACGTTATATATCCTTTCAAAAGATTTTACTTCGCATGTGAACTTTGGCCTTAAATGTTGTCGATAATTTGCTGAAAATTCAATGTCATTTAGGCCTAACTTCCCTCCGGGCTTTAATTCGCGTTTCCATACGACACTGTTTCACATTCACAGCACTGTCAGTGGTATAACTACAGCCCTCTTGTTTTAACTCGTTTTCCCTCGTAGAGTTCACTTCACGTAGTAGTCCATTTCCCTGTCCGTGCTCCTATCGAACGGCGCTTACACATTACGTCGATTTGGCAGGACCCCCAAGATTGAACGTATTGTTGAAGCTCTCTTACTACGCAAGCAATGGAAAGGAAGCAAGATTACTTCGGACGCTCGGTGGCATTACTCCGGAAAGCAAAGTGAGAAAGGCAAACCGGTGTCCCTTTCAATCACTCTTTATTTTCGAATGATTTGCTCAAGCTCGTGTATTTCGTATTGCATTGTGCATATTTTAGTTTTCCATTTTCTTTAGATTGGCTGAATCTTTTTTGCAGTTGTTTATTCCACAGTTCGATGGATTAACTCAACCCTAATATGTTAAAACTGGGATGCTTTTTCTCTCATACAGTAATGGGGTTACTAATAAGTAGTTGGAGGTTCGGTTTATATAACTTGAACGCCGCCTACTGTTGACCACAGTTCTCACGTTCAACTAGACACTTCGTCTAGGCGCTTCCGTATAGAGGCACTGGACTCGAGTTGTGCTCCTTTGAGATCTCGTCGGCAATGCACAATTGGAATTGAAACCTCAATTATCGTCCTCGTAAGGAACCCGTGCTGACCGCCGCTCCATTACCCTTACATTAAGAATGACCTCATTATCGCATGTAAACACTCGGGCACGTGTGAGGAGTACTCCTTGCCCGGTCACCCAGCGAGAAGATGCATTAACTATCTTGGCAAATTCAACTGATTTCTTCATTGCTAAGATTTTACAGTCAAGCTGAAATTTTGGAATTCACGGTACTTACCGAGCACACTGTATTGGTTGCTGAGAAGCGGTCCAGGATTCGGTAGATGTAGGTGTAGCACCACATTTAATAAGGGGGTTGCGGTTGAGTCATTGGGCTCTTAATTGCACACATGTACCGTTTGTTAACGCTACTTGTCTTAAAACATTAGATTTTTTCGTTCTATTCACTTAAGCGGTACGTGGACGTGTGTTGTGGAATGTTTACATTTTGTCTGTCTGGTCAGCCGAATTGCGTGGCCATAACGATTGAACAAAAAAGAATCAAAGATTAAGCCGTATGGTCTTCATGTACATAGTATACGGATGGCATGAGTTGTCTTTTGTGTATGAGACACCGGTTGTTGTTGCTATTTGAGTAACAGGGTTTCACTGATCGCCAAGCTTTTGGTGTTGCTGTCACGTAACCACGCAACGAATGAGGTGTTCAACTCAGTATTGTGACGCTACTGAGATGTTTTGCAACTGGTCAGTCTAGATTTCTCGTTCGGCTATCTGGGTGTTCGCTTGTTCGCGTCCCTCGCTGAATCAACCAGATGGAGATGCGCTTGACCATCCAATGATGCAAACATGGATTCTGTTTGTCAGTTTAGGTTTCACTGCGGTTGCGAGTGAACTGTCGGATACTGTGTGAGGCAGAATAGTTAGGTGTTTATGAAATTTACTCTCCGGATTGAAGGCAATAAACATATTCAGACAGAAGGGCACTTGGGATTCACGGCAGATTGACACAGTTAGTCACATAGCTAGTCCGAACGGAGTGGCTACCTGAGAACTGTCCTCTCGAACACTGTTTACGTTGTACATCTTTCCAGTTTCCATCTGCTGTACACTTCTATAAACGTTTGAGGGTATTCTTTCAGTAACATTTTAGCCAGGAACCCTATCTCTAGTCCAAAACTAGTTGTTTTGATGAGACCGTGTCTACAAATTTTGGATGCAAGCATAACGAATTGGGAATGCTGACTGCTTCAGGTGATTTTGCTGTAACCAGACAGCTACAATGTTCATCTGGACAACTGCTGAATAAAATGCCATTTCTGCAGGCCGCTCAACCTGTGATGTGAATATTTCGCAAGGTCATAGAATTGACGAAAGTGGTTTGCATCGATGGAGATCCAAATCACCTCAACACATCGTTTATGAAATATGTTGTCAAAAATATCTTGATCATTTCGAGGAAAATGTCTGATAATTTTGCGTCCAGAGCGCCTTTTCTGCCAAATCATCGACTCGTCCAAATGTAACATTTTCACATTCGAGCCGAGCACTTTCTGTCTTATTGCGTCTAATGCACTGAGAAATACACCTGAGACTCACAACGTAAACCTTATGGAATTGTTGTGTTTCGTCTACTTTCTGCTAAATAATCGTGGACTCTAGTGTTCTTGTTCTGATCTTCCTTTGATCTCCACGAGTGCGGTGTATCGTGATTTTTTACAGAGGCGAGTAATTCAGTTCACATATCCTTCTCGATGTCGGGTGAAATCTGTGATTAAGAGTGGTGTTCAGTCTACATCTACCGAGTCCCGGACAACTTCCCGGCAACTAATACACTGCGTTCGCTAAGTTCCGTGAATTCCATCATCTCAACTTGACTGAGAAGTCATAACAATGGAGTAATCAGTTGATCCGGCAAGATAGTTAATGTATCTCTTCGCTTGGCGACCGGACAACATGAATATTCCTCCCAGGCTCAATGTGTTGTGATCTTCATTTTTCCGGTTTTACGTCGGTGCTGTCTATAATCGATCCACTGTTTGCATTGTTCTACTAAAAGGCGCATTGTTACCCGGTCGACTATGTATTCGCAAACTGTCGCCGAAACTGAACAGTATTGTTTCATTGGTTGGTTTACCCTATAATGATCCTGCTATTTGATTTGGATGTAACGCTGAGTTAATGATCGCAGTGTCCTATTTAATTTGTTTTCTTTCTCAGCGTAAATATAAGGAATGGATTCTAGAAGAGCGCAGAAACATTGTTGACGTGGTTCAAACAATGTCTTCGGTCAATGTTCCTGCAGATGTCTTGTTAGAATTGCTACCTCCATTGAAGCCAAGGTTTTACAGCATCTCATCTTCGTTATTGCGGTGCCCTAACTGTTTGCATTTAACAGTCGTTGCTGTAAAGGAGGAAACACCTTCAGGTATGCTAGTGATCCGTTTTGTTTTCCATTACATTTAGACGGGATTTGCAGGTTGTGATTTCGTGGATATCTAACTTATGGCGGCGTGAAAAATCGCCCATCATCATCATCATAGCAGCCATGAGCCTGACCAAAAGGTACTGTGGCTCGGGCTGCCGCTCACCTCAACAGTGACGTGGAATATCCTAGAAGAAAACGTTACTAAGAAGGTTGAAAATTAATAGAAGTCTAAGCTGAAGAACTAGAAATGGTATGGATGCAGGTACGCCATTGACTGCGACACGCCGCCATCTCGGATAGCGTCTCTAACCAGCGGTTTGAGTGATCACGAGGACCCCATCCAGGCAGGCGACACCTACCCACTTTACTCAGTGGAGCAGTCAGGGTCTTCATATTTCGTGACCACGTTGTTGCTTGACCACCATGTGGTTTCACCCAACTGTTGGTGGTCTCAGTATATAATGCCCGGTACGGTAAACGCTCAGCTGGCATGCGGAGTACGTGACCTAACCATCGCAGGCTGTGCAACGTGAGTAGTTGACCAATTGATCGCGCATCCCGAGCGTTCCGGAATACGCGCCGGCGAACTGCCACATTGCTCACGCGATCAGTCCACTTAATGTGGGCTATTTGGCGGAGACAACGATGGTCAAATACAGCAAGCTTGTTGATATCTTCCTTGCGAACAGGCCACGTTTCCGAACCATAGAGCAAAACAGAACGTACACAAGCATTATATACTCTTCCTTTCAGCGACAATCGAACGTCTTTTCGACGCCACAGATGACGCAGGTTTGGCAAAGGCAACTCGTGCAAGGGGCGCCTCCTCTAAACACGCTCTGCATCTTGTAGTGGTAGAAAATATTGATCATAGGTGAAACGCAACCGTTGAGCGAAAGTACATCATAGATTGTCACATACATTCGGATGCTGAGTGAATCACTTGTACATAATTTAGAGGAAATAAATATGCTTTTTGTTCAGCATTGTAGCTTTAGTTCTCGACTTTCTAGTCCGTAGTCAGCGTAAAGCGAATAACGGCCGGAAACTACAACGAACCAACCGCCGGTAATTTTTGTGGTTACAGGCCACGCCGACCAAGCGTCGGTTGAAACAACCAGCGTACAGTGATGCTCTGGTGAATCGCTTTTGAGGCCGTTTGCATTTGTCAATATTGTTAAGTAATGAGCAAAACCAAAATCGGTTTCGCTGTATTAGAGCGCGTAATATGTACACCGAATGTATTGTCTGAAATCTGATGTACGACGGCGCAGACAAGGGCATAAATAGAGTCCAATTGTTACTTCTAAGTCCGTAACCAGAGAGCTAACAGTGTGAGGCAGTTTGTTATGAGTTTCAGACGGAGCAGTTATTGATGCCCTTGAAAGAGAATGCCATTCAAACCTCTCGTCATCGAATTTGAGGCATCTTTCTTTCACACTGCGCAGACCATTTGCATCAGGCTACCGCGGTTGTCAACTCTATGATTAGCTGTGGTGATAAAGGTTTTGAGATACGATTGTGACCCCGGCGAGGTAGTAGTAGTCGATGAGTAATCATCAGAAAGAGTTGGGCAAAAACCTCTGTGATCGGTAAAAATGGCACAGGATGTCACTCGGGTTATACTGAGGAACACCACGTTGACGATAAGAGCAAAATCAGAGCGGGTCGTTTTAACTTGTACTGTTTTTAGAAGGATTACCCGAGTGAATGTCGAACTTGATAAAATACTTTCAAATCTCTCGCGAACGCAAACTTGTTAGATCCAATCGCCCAACCGACTACGGAATTAAGCACTCTTTAGCTGTCAATTATAGTTCGCAAGACTGCATAGAGGACTGTAGGGCAATTTGGATCTCCTACTGGAACCCCAGTCATGCAAGCGTTTTCCTCTAACTTATGCAGAGATGGAAGCCCGTCAGGTACATGGTGGATGCCATGCATGATAGAGGCAGTGCCGTTCGTTCGACTGCTAATCCTCAGGTCTCAGATCGTTCGTTTGTGATTAATGGGGTTTGCCGGAAGCGGGGGCAATTCAGTACGACAAATCAGGTATCATCCAAAACAGAAAGATGTGGATTTAAATTGCTAGATCATGTAACAAAAACGTCAACCCACCATTGGCCGTTACGTGCGCCTTAATTCAAGTCGGTGACATCCTGTGATCAGCTGTCAACACGGAGATGCGGTGAATAACTGGTCATGTCCCCCTGGTCTGAGGGTGTATACGAAGCATATGCCCCCTTCATAGAATACTGATGTCACATCGCGTTTCCAGTTCATTTTATGCTTCAGCCAAGACTGACGACAGCCTGTTTATGCTCACTGTTGGTTGAAGATGACCGAGAAGTTTATCTACTCGCCTAGTTGTGTTAGCGCTGATGAGTTGTGGGATCAGTAGCCAAATAGCTAGATTCCAAGCGGCAGTTTATCGACTTGCGTCACCTATGGCGTCGGCATGACTGTTTTCCGTGGAATAACAATATAAAAAGTTCCAGCATGCTTCGACTGTGAAAATTAGATGGTTCTCGCGGACGGCGTTCAAAGACTTGTTTCGATTACCGAGATCTTAAAATTGCACTTACGTAATAGGGGTACTGAGTAGGCGGCGATACTGTTCGCCAGTGTACTCTTGAAACGGTCAATTTTAACGTTGATAAGGACGACAATTTATCCACGTAAGCGTCGGTGCTGCAGATACGTTTTGCAAATACCAACTCACTGTGTTTATTTAGGCTATAAATGGCACGTGGACGATCGGCGTATGACGTGAATGAAAGACCTAACGTAACTGTTTGATTCTATATCGGTGCCGGCCTTCTGATTGAGACTCAAGAACAATGCTCATCTGAGACTGGAAATTGTCAGAAATGGCACGGAACAGAAGTTAACAGCGCCACCTTCGTATGTTACGTTTGGCTCAATATCCATAACCTGTCCGTTCGTTGTGGTGCCTAAAGGTACTAAATATTTTAACACCAATGACTTCGCAGCAGTGAACGCACTTGTTTCAATGGCACATGCACTGGAACTGTAGTCGCGACAGGGGTACGCACCGTTGATGAGCTTTAGGAAGAATGAGACTCGGATGTAGTTTTTCTAAACATAAACGGTACACAGATCCAATCAGCTGCTCAGCTTATGTAAACCAAATGCATCTATTACTTAT
>LOND01000128.1:0-16760 GCA_014220965.1 Paragonimus kellicotti | reverse complement strand
AACATTGCTCTGCTCTGGAACTCGGTGCGATGCTCACTCCAGCTTGACCACCTATAGGTCAACTCAACTGTTCTTTCATACAATTAATTCTATCTTGGAGCCTGCAACAAAATTTTCCACCTCTAATTCAAGGCGCTTCTATTGCTTGGAGTTACTTCAGATTGTAACAACTTACATTAAGACAAGTGTCTGAGTCAGGGTTGTGTGTACCCTGTTTGTTTGACAATTGAAGGGAGCAGACAGCTATGACACAGCTCAAACAGCTTTAGGGCAATCGATCGATGTAACAGAGCCTCGTGGTTACGATCTGGTTGGTTAAAGTGCAGTTTGTTTATGTGGTTCCTAGCGAACGGATTCATTTTTCCATGAACTGTAACTTAGTTTAAGTATATTTGTTGTATACAAAAACCTTCTGTTGCGTTATTTACCAGGACGGCTATTCAAGGGACTTACTACCTCTTGGTTCAGCTCCTTGCCATCGAAAGATGCGGATTCCGAGTCTCAAAACTGTTCTTCCTTTATCCCTATCTATTTGCAAACGAGCTCCTTTCACTTGCCCCGAAGCCGAAATATCCCGATTATTATGGTTGCAGCGGGTACGGGATTGGCCCCTTTCCGTGCTTTTATTCAAGAACGCGCTGAGCTAAACCGGATAAAAGGTAATGTTTTCTAGCTTGAATGACCTTGCGAGTCTAAATTGATGTTTTCGGATTAGATGTTCTGTTTTGTCGATCAAACATTAACTATTCACTGGCTAGTTATCGTTTGGTTCAAATCGGTAACTGACTGCACGGTTGGCTAGTGACACTCTTCCTGTCAGATGCTTGAGTGTAAATTGCGATCTTGGACAGGTCGTGGTTGGTTGGTCTTGTTTGCGTTCGCTTTAGACGTCTGGCTCTCTCAGGGGTAACAGGGCATGGCTAGCTAGCTCGTCTACTATGATTTATTAGTAAATCGGTTACATCACGTTCACATCGAAATCTGTCACTGCGACTGTTAATTTTTTTGATCTCCTAACCCGTCCGTTCTTTCAGTCCGGGCAGTGATCAAGGAGAAGTTTGATGAAGTCAGGTCAATCATGAATCCCTGTAGACAAGCTTGTTAGCTATACCGTGTTTTCTGAAGGCGCAAGCATTTGAAATCACGTGGTATGTCGACTATCGTTGAATTTCGTCGACTCGAAAGGTGATCTCGTTACCATTGCCCAAGTTCACTGCGCCACTTACGCAGAAATCCCCGGAATAGTCGGTAACTGCCTCTAACCGAGCTCTCATGTACTAGCAGCGTGTGCATCATCGTGATCATGAATTTTTAGCACCTGTGTGCTAATGCCAATCGCTCGGCAATCTGAAATAGAAAGTATTTACACAGCTATATGTATTACAGCAGGAAACTCGCACAAAGTAATCTCAAGTAAAAACGTCGCGCTCTTGTACACTCGGCTGTCCATTGTTCAGTAATGTACATGTACTAACACATTTGCGAATTATTCTATACATATTTTGAGGCAAGCAAATCGCCGTTTGTTATAGGCACGGTTATGTGGCGCAGTCGATTCAGAGCGTTTCCACATATACATCGTTGGATGTACACATTACAGTTGAATTTTCACTTTGCAGTCGACGGTTGCTCAAAATGAAATACCGACTGATTGCTGCTAGAGTAAAGGCCATCTTCCCTAACGTTAATCGTTACAAAATTCGGCTGGCGGCAACGATTGATCAGTCATCAGTTCCTTTACGAAACACAGTATACTTCATCAGCACTTGGTACGGTCAAGGACATGTGCGACACGCAATTTGTTTGTCCAGCGGTGAAATTACACACAGCGCACATCACCTATCGCTACCATGATAGTGGTTTTCGTGACCGTGGAAGCGTTTCTTTCGATGGTCCTGCCAACAACGCGGGTGGGTATTAAACTTATTTGACAAACAGCAAAACAATTTTAGGATATGATTCTATACCTAAACGATTGTCACGTCACGGTTGCTTTGTAAGCTCCGCACTGTTTTCACGTACGTTCGACACCACATCTCTGAGTTCGTTTTGCTAAAGTCGAAAAAATTCAAATTGGCAGACCTGACATTTTATTTGATCTCTAAGACTGATTGGGTTTTACGGTTCTTTGTCGATTGTCGCACTGGTCTTAAACAGTTATCCGCATCCACAGCACGTAGTGGGTTTTTTATCGTTCCCCTTTTCCATGGTAGCAACTACAATTTTTTTCGTTTCTTATTCACACCTTGCCAACTGCTTTTGTGACGTTCTTTATCCGCTTACCTGATATCAACAGTTTCGCCACTGAAATGAGTTTGTGTAGAAACATTGTTTTGTACATCTTTCGAACAGAATTTTACGATCTGATCTTCGTTCGTGTCCTCCCGTTGTTGTAGGTTCGACGTCAGCTCCCATGCTGCTCTTTTTCGGATGCCGCCGCAAGTCAGATTATCTATACGCAGATGAACTTGAAAGCGCCCAGAGCTCAGGTCTGCTGGAGCTTCACGTGACTTTCTCGAGAGATTCCGCTGATGGCAAAAAATCCTACGTTCAGGATCTAATGTTACAAATGGCTGACAAAATTTGGCATCTGTTGGATGAAAGCCATGCTCATCTCTACGTATGTGGGTAAGCATATGCTCTTAATTTGAGCTGAGGGTCGATCGTGACCCCGATTTAATTCCTATCTGGATTTGAGCGGTTAATCAATCCATAGTCCAAAAATGATTCCATGTTGTAGTGCTACAGCAAAAACCTGGTGTGCGAGCATGCTGATGGCTGCTTTTGGTATTCGTCTATCGCGGAATGTTACTACTATGTTCTAGGATACCACTCTTTTGAACACAAATCTAGACGTATTATGTGGGTCCCGCGTTGCTGTACTACGATAATGGCCCGGTGTAGTCGACCGGAGGGGAACAGAGCAATGCATCTTCTGTCATTTTGATTGCAGAAAGGATTTTGAAACGAGCATTATGTTACCTTCCTTAGCACTTTCCCTTCTCATGGGCTGAAACCAGTCAGCCATTCATGATCGACCTGCAAACAAGTAAGTACCCACCGCGACCCTAGAATGTATTGGGAGGTTTCGTCTAAGTGATCCCCAGTGACCGTTTCGTTAGTGGTTACTGGGACCAACTGCAGTGGATACCACATTACCCAAATTTGTGCTCTGCTGGAGATGCCCACAAAGGAGGCAGACCATTTGCCCTGCATCAGAAGCAATAGCCGCGTGCGTGCATTCGCGCATAGAGTTTGTCCAGAACATCCGTTGACGGGAGGTTTGGAGTCTGATTCTCCAAAGCTAGTTACCGACGAACGACCACAGGCTCACCTATCATAATTTCGAACAAGTGCTCACGTGATATGTACGAACTCTAACCGAACATCCACTGCGGAACGTACTGGCCCAACTGCCTCATGGTCTTGATGTCCCTTCTTGCTTACCTCGATATTTCAACTGCTCCCTCGGGGTAATGATAATGAAATGTTAAGTTTTAGATTTGCCGAATGACTGTATATCTCATCCAACAAAAAAGTTACCCATAGGTACTGCACAGTTCAGGTTGACGTGCAATCCAAGTATATTTTTTGTATTCCCGCCACCTACCACATTCAAGATCGAGAGTTTGAACCTCTTAGTCTCAAGCAGTCCTGACGACGAGCTCGCGGTAGCTCAGCGGTAACACGACCTGATAATATTTATACCATATGACAACAAGCCTGTTGTAGTATAAAAGCTGGACATTACCCTTGACGGCTCGCGTCGTTCAAGCTGTATGGTATCCAGGTACCGTTATCAACACTGACCTGTTGTGACATAACTCATATATTATAGCGCGTGAATCCACAACTCCGTCGCAGTCAAGGAAGCTGACGTAAGAGGTAACCCACTGCCTCCAAAACGGAAGTTTTGTACAAACGCTCGCGGTGCTTTCAGTTATAGCGTTAGGCTAAACTCCAGTGTGAAAAGACGTCTCGAATGCATTCTTACCAACGAGGTCTCAAGACCCATCACAAGATAAATTTCTCAGGGATGAAGACAAAGCCTAGTAAGATCTGGCTCCTTCACCACACTCAACCTAGATGGTAACTGACAGCGCATCGTCGGGGAACTCTCCGATGCCGTTAATAACCATGTTCCAGTAAAGTATCCCCAGCCTATTAGAAAGCCGAGATACCTATAGAGTAGAATCAAACGCTCGATTACATTGAAACGTTCAGCCCAGAACAAGTACCCAAGAGAACACAGTGAACTTGCATTTGTTGGGTCTGTCACGTGGCGCAATCGTACCACGACAGCTATCAGGAAGGCTCGATTTTGCTTTCAACTCGGCCTTGCCCAAAAGCTGAGAGTGAATCCTAAGCTTTTCAGTAGCGGAATCGCAGCGCACACAAGGAGTAAGGTTGACATTTCGCAAGTGCCGACCTCTAGTAGATTTACCAGTGCAGATGCATAGGCGGCCAACACTGGCTAAACAGTACGTGGGTGCGCGTAACTGCAAATCAGGAGAAACTTTTATGCACGCAGGCAGCAACGTAATTGAATTGTCCAAAATTTCTCACAAATCACCTAGTTCACACCGGATATTCAATGTTGTCTTGAAAAGCTGCGCCATAGAATTAGAACCGCTGATAGCACTTTTCAATCGCTCCGGTCGTCTACCGAAAGCCTGGAAACAGTTCACAATTACCAAGTTGGGTGCGAAGATGGCTCAAACGATTAACCAATAGCGTTGCTTTCATTGGTCTCTAAATTAACGAAGAGCTTACTAGATGATTCTTTCCAGACCAAAGATTGTGTGATCTTCCACCCTGAAGTGTTTCCCACTATGTTCGCCTCCATAATCCGCCCACACCTGGAAACGAGCATACAGGCCTGTCGTCCTTATCTTAAGAAAGATTTGGCACTTATTGAAAGTGTGCAGAGACGGACCACTAGACAAATTATGGGGCGTAGACAAAACCTCCATCTTAAACGACCAGCGGAATTAGGTCACTTGTCAATGAATTACAGACACTTCAGGAGAGGTCTGATACTTACCTACAGAATATTGCACAACCCGGATCACCTATTGACATATTTCTTCCCACTAAATAAGGATGAACGTTTAAGAGGTCACTCGCTGAAACTGAGTAATGGAACAGGCAGGTTACTTTGTAGACAGAACTGCTTCACAGTTAGGGTCTGTTCACATTGGAACGCATTGTCCAACTCTGGTCACGGCTGAATCGGTTGAGAGTTTCAAAATATTACTCGATCAGCACATACATGAGAGACAACCGGCACTACAGTTTCCTAACCGTTATACTAGCTCAGTCCCACAGGTCGTTAATTGTACATGTTCGACTGAATGTTGTCTGTGTTCGTCACTGAAATGATTGCAGTCAACAGGTTCACTGAATTTACCGTTTGTTTAGTTCCATTCCTTTTCTTTACACCATATAAACCGTCCAACGCAATTTTTCACTGACTAGCACAGATAAATGAAGACAAGCAAAGATAACTCCTTCCCGTAACAACCTATGAGCCTATCCAAAACAGCTTCCCGAATAAAAAAGCGAAGGACTACTGATATTTGCAGATGTATCCGATGTACACAGCAAATAACTGCAGGGTTAATAGGCGGCAAGCATCAGTTATCCTATTTGTGACTCTGTCTACCAGCTATGGACCAGAATATGTCATATCCCATTCATTACTTTATGGAACATTTCTTCCAGGTCGGCTGTGACAATGGCTCGAGACGTCCATACCTGCCTGTTCAAGATCATTCACGCAGCAGGAGAGCGTTCTGTGGAAGAGGCAAAAGTCTATCTTGATCGCCTAAAAGCGGACGGTCGATACCACATGGATGTTTGGGGCTAACCAAACTGTAGTCGAAATGGTAACATCAAGGTACAGATAATTTGCTCAGTGCGCAAACCGCTTTATACGTTTGATAAGGATTAAAAAATATATATGCGTCAATTGATTTGCTCTTTTAAACCACCACCTACATCAGCAACCGATAGTCCATCTTTTTGATAATGATGGAAAGGGGCGCCTCCTCTAAACACGCTCTGCATCTTGTAGTGGTAGAAAATATTGATCATAGGTGAAACGCAACCGTTGAGCGAAAGTACATCATAGATTGTCACATACATTCGGATGCTGAGTGAATCACTTGTACATAATTTAGAGGAAATAAATATGCTTTTTGTTCAGCATTGTAGCTTTAGTTCTCGACTTTCTAGTCCGTAGTCAGCGTAAAGCGAATAACGGCCGGAAACTACAACGAACCAACCGCCGGTAATTTTTGTGGTTACAGGCCACGCCGACCAAGCGTCGGTTGAAACAACCAGCGTACAGTGATGCCTCTGGTGAATCGCTTTTGAGGCCGTTTGCATTTGTCAATATTGTTAAGTAATGAGCAAAACCAAAATCTCGGTTTCGCTATATTAGAGCGCGTAATATGTACACCGAATGTATTGTCTGAAATCTGATGTACGACGGCGCAGACAAGGGCATAAATAGAGTCCAATTGTTACTTCTAAGTCCGTAACCAGAGAGCTAACAGTGTGAGGCAGTTTGTTATGAGTTTCAGACGGAGCAGTTATTGATGCCCTTGAAAGAGAATGCCATTCAAACCTCTCGTCATCGAATTTGAGGCATCTTTCTTTCACACTGCGCAGACCATTTGCATCAGGCTACCGCGGTTGTCAACTCTATGATTAGCTGTGGTGATAAAGGTTTTGAGATACGATTGTGACCCCGGCGAGGTAGTAGTAGTCGATGAGTAATCATCAGAAAGAGTTGGGCAAAAACCTCTGTGATCGGTAAAAATGGCACAGGATGTCACTCGGGTTATACTGAGGAACACCACGTTGACGATAAGAGCAAAATCAGAGCGGGTCGTTTTAACTTGTACTGTTTTTAGAAGGATTACCCGAGTGAATGTCGAACTTGATAAAATACTTTCAAATCTCTCGCGAACGCAAACTTGTTAGATCCAATCGCCCAACCGACTACGGAATTAAGCACTCTTTAGCTGTCAATTATAGTTCGCAAGACTGCATAGAGGACTGTAGGGCAATTTGGATCTCCTACTGGAACCCCAGTCATGCAAGCGTTTTCCTCTAACTTATGCAGAGATGGAAGCCCGTCAGGTACATGGTGGATGCCATGCATGATAGAGGCAGTGCCGTTCGTTCGACTGCTAATCCTCAGGTCTCAGATCGTTCGTTTGTGATTAATGGGGTTTGCCGGAAGCGGGAGCAATTCAGTACGACAAATCAGGTATCATCCAAAACAGAAAGATGTGGATTTAAATTGCTAGATCATGTAACAAAAACGTCAACCCACCATTGGCCGTTACGTGCGCCTTAATTCAAGTCGGTGACATCCTGTGATCAGCTGTCAACACGGAGATGCGGTGAATAACTGGTCATGTCCCCCTGGTCTGAGGGTGTATACGAAGCATATGCCCCCTTCATAGAATACTGATGTCACATCGCGTTTCCAGTTCATTTTATGCTTCAGCCAAGACTGACGACAGCCTGTTTATGCTCACTGTTGGTTGAAGATGACCGAGAAGTTTATCTACTCGCCTAGTTGTGTTAGCGCTGATGAGTTGTGGGATCAGTAGCCAAATAGCTAGATTCCAAGCGGCAGTTTATCGACTTGCGTCACCTATGGCGTCGGCATGACTGTTTTCCGTGGAATAACAATATAAAAAGTTCCAGCATGCTTCGACTGTGAAAATTAGATGGTTCTCGCGGACGGCGTTCAAAGACTTGTTTCGATTACCGAGATCTTAAAATTGCACTTACGTAATAGGGGTACTGAGTAGGCGGCGATACTGTTCGCCAGTGTACTCTTGAAACGGTCAATTTTAACGTTGATAAGGACGACAATTTATCCACGTAAGCGTCGGTGCTGCAGATACGTTTTGCAAATACCAACTCACTGTGTTTATTTAGGCTATAAATGGCACGTGGACGATCGGCGTATGACGTGAATGAAAGACCTAACGTAACTGTTTGATTCTATATCGGTGCCGGCCTTCTGATTGAGACTCAAGAACAATGCTCATCTGAGACTGGAAATTGTCAGAAATGGCACGGAACAGAAGTTAACAGCGCCACCTTCGTATGTTACGTTTGGCTCAATATCCATAACCTGTCCGTTCGTTGTGGTGCCTAAAGGTACTAAATATTTTAACACCAATGACTTCGCAGCAGTGAACGCACTTGTTTCAATGGCACATGCACTGGAACTGTAGTCGCGACAGGGGTACGCACCGTTGATGAGCTTTAGGAAGAATGAGACTCGGATGTAGTTTTTCTAAACATAAACGGTACACAGATCCAATCAGCTGCTCAGCTTATGTAAACCAAATGCATCTATTACTTATCTGTATACATTATTTCGAAACAACTTGTGAACAATCGGTAATTTGCCTTATTGGTGACTTCTGACACAAACGTTTCTTCAGACCAGATGAGCCAGGTACAGATTTGGTGGTATTTAAGGCGATTGGACGTAAGCCACTAAACGATGCAGATGGTAACAGTTCACGGATCAAGCGTACGTAGATAGGGATCAATAGAGTTCGAATAGCTAATTTCAGCAGATCGGGGACACGTGAACAACCAGATAGAAATGAAATCGATAGTCTGTCAGTCAACAGATCAAATGTTTTTGGGGAAAGTAAGTACAGGCTCACAATCTTAATATGTTAGGAATGCCGTCTCATCCAGCAATCAATGCGACAGTTCGATTGATTAACGACCGGCAGCTTTGTGCTCGAGAGTTCGGCCTCGTTAACCCTGTTTACAGCGCATTTGGCCTTCACAATTTCAGTAGCCTCTGCAACTAAGCGTCCCCATGTAGTTCTAAACCCTCGTCTAGTTACATCGACATTTCCAAGATCAATTTCGACCTGTCTAACGTGTAACCGGCAGCTGCAAAACCGCTTATCATGGCCGAGTACTCCAACTGATTTGTTTTTCTAATGTCTCTCCGTTGTTCGTTTACTCCAGTTCCAAGTTCTCGTGCTGTCGGTCCAAAGTAAACTTGCGGGCAGTCTTCGCGTTTTATTCTATACACACAATCACTAGTTCGCTAAACAGGCAAGGTGTCCTTAAAGTGCACCAAGATTTTACGCAGTCCACTTCTTTTGAAAAACCGCCCTGATGCTTACTTTGTTCAACATCCTACGAATAGCTTTATGCAACGATAAGCTTACAATGGTTTAAGATGAGCGGAATTACAACTAAGAATATTAACTACGCCTGTGGTTTTGTGGCCCCGTCCTGTTCTATGAACCAGATAGTCCAGAAATGGCAGCTGGTCACCGCTAGATTCTAGCTCAGTTGCCCATCTGATTTTAGGGTGTATCCGATTGACGCATGGTAAGGACATCTCAACTCGATCTCGTCTACATAGCGTCACCAAACTTTTCTTGACTTTTCTAACTTACTCAATGGTCCATATAAATGTTCGTTAGAACAGCAGATATTGGGGATTCCACGGCTAGTCCTTGTTGTTGAATATACAATTTTGAGTTGAAAACGGAGTAGTTCACATTTAAACATAGGCATATCCCAGCTACTACCTGGTAAGTAGTTAAGTTCGTTCTCTCTTGTTGAATAGTATCGCATAATGGTCATGATGTTCCCAATGGTATTTTCTGAAGTATATTGATGAACAGTGATGTGACGTCAAAGTTAACGAGTACTTCATCGTGCTCGACCGAAATCGAGCTAATTCTGTGTGCAAAGTGATGATACGAACCGATTTTCACGTTAATAACAATAAAATTCCTACCCAATGCCTTGCAAGCTCATGGTGAGGAAACAGTCTCATCGACAATAGGTCTGATAGGTACTTGGGCTTCACGAATTTTTCGCAATCCATAAAAACGTGGAGTTAATGTGGATTTCGGATGCAAACTATACTATTTTTTGCCCCAAGTGTTTCTGCCATACGCAAACATTTGTTCATTTTCGCTTTATCCCTATTCATAACCGAAGTTGCGGTTGTATTCTCGCTCGTCCGATTTGGTCCTTTTGCTTCATCGTCTGCTGTATTCAACATGACAATGGCGTTATCTTTATCCGCCTTGGTGATAGCGATAGTTTAATCTGATCCCAGTCTTCAGTGATGCATTTTCATCTGATGCAATGTTACGGATCCCCTTCTGTTTAGACTTGGGAATATCGATCACTGAGGCGTTATCAATAAACCAAATCACAGATTGTTTACAAGCTGCTCCGAAATTATTACTCAATCCGCCTCAAGCATATTCCAACCAATTGTCAGCATACAATTTACAACAACGAAAGCCTTCAATCACTGTGAGTAGTAACAAATATACATATATAAAGTCCGGACAGATGTATTTAAAAATAAAGGATATTAAAGTTAAAAGATAGTTTCAAATAAAATAGTGCGATCTTGTTCGGAATTGTCACACATGCCGAAAATATGGTAGAGAGGAACACGCACGATCAGATCGAACACGTAATATTGATAACAAACATTGATAATGATCCCCAAATATTCGAACAACGAGAACAAGGAATACACTGAAACAAAACGGGAAAAAATCATTAACAAATTCATAGTAGCTTGACCTGAAGGAGAAGCTGATATTCCTAAAGTGTTTTCAGCTAGTGCGCGGCATGACGTTTGCTGTCATTTGGTTACAGGCTAACTGCATGCTGTCAGGCTAAGTGAACATAGACAGCAACAATCGGGGGACTCTGAACCTTTTGATCGATGACTTTCGATATTACCATTGAACCGTGTTAAAATCCAACTATACAATGAAACGTGCAAAATTGACCAAATAGCCCACATCACATAAATCTAGTATTCCTAGGAAAAACGGGGGATTCGATCGGATGTCTAAGGAAAGTCTTATAAACTCAGCGGTAAAATGAACATAGTTATTCGCTAGTGCGTCAGGACTATATATGTAGGCATTTGAAACGGTAGATGGCACGTCGTTCAGAACACCCACAACATGAGCGAAATGATTCATTTTCAAACAAAGAAGCAATCAACATTTCAAGTCACTGAGATCACGCGGCAACCAGTCGTTTCTATTAAGACAGGACAGCATCGAGTTTAACGCACACACTGCAACCAAAACAAGTCACTGTGAGTGGTAGGCGGAAGCTCACCGGCATCGCAACGAGTAAAAGCGCCGGCGAATTTGATAACATGTAACCAGAAAATGCGTTCGACAGAAACATTTGGAACAGATCTGCAATAAATCAATTGTGTTCATAGCATATCTCCGTACGGGACTAAACAGGACTGAGAAAAATCAGATTCACGGCTGGATTCGATCCGGTGACAAAATACCATTAATAGGTACACTATATGTGCTATAGTCTAAAACAAGAAGCCGTGATTGGTGAGTTTGAAGCGCCAGGTCAGAGTCTGTCTCATAGAATTTTTAGTGGCTGTTCGTAATATCATTCCCTTTCTCTTGGAAGGACGACGTTATAATAACGTCAAAAGCATTCACCGTCGACGTAGCCTAGTGCGATGTGGACGGACACCATTCTCATCACCAATCAAATTTAAATGGAAGCGAATTTTCGGTGGCACTAGTTGACATTCCAAAGCAAGATATCCGGAAATAAATAACAATCGAAAATTGAGTGAACAAGTTTCCAGCGAAGGCATTTATCAAAAAACTGCCTATGGACAAAATACTCACCATATGGCGGACAATATGTTGTGTGAACAAAGTAACACACAGAAATCACAATGAGGATCATAATATAGACGAAACAGAGACATCTCTTCTTCCGTGCTCTAGATCGCTGTACACAATGAAAAAAGAAACGATATTGGCTTTTAATCGTACACAAGAGGTCCGCTATCAAGTGGAATTATGTGAAGAACATATATGTATGAACTTATTACCCTTTCTGTCTATTAAAATATTAAGAACAATGAAAGCGATAAGGTTCTCTTGACATGCGAATATCGATGAGTGAAACTATGTACACAAAGGGGAATGTGTCCGTGGCTCGTGTTACTTCTGTGTAAACTGTCTTTACAGATAAGCAGGCAAATATACATCCACATCGTTTACCTTTTGTTCGCCTGTGTTTGGCGAATAGTGCAACAAAGCAGTCTCTACCCACAGAAATGAAGGCTGGCTATACGGCCAAGAAACCAACTCCAATTACAAGTACCATCTGCTGACCGCACGGTTTAGCGTTCCATATCCGATGGTGCACAATTTTGCTAAAGATTTTGGACTACCGAGGTCCATCGCAAGATCCAGTACTCTTGATGGATTTCTGACAATACATGAAATGTCTCAACATGTCATTTCTCAAGATAATCCAAAATAAGTACGCAGGCTGTGAAGTGTTTAGCTGATGAAGGAATAATATGTTCCGCACCACGTGGCAGTGAGGATCAGTTCAACCTTTCTGCGACTTGTAGGATGTCATGCTCACAAAAGAAATATCACCTCCTCAAATGGGTTGCAAACAGCTTACGGCATTTACTCACCTGGTTAAGCGTACGGTTTCTGATCGTTTCACCTTTGTCCCTGAAATGACACTAATGTACAAGTCGTACTATTTCTAACCCAACCCCTTGGATATCACTCGGCTCCAAGGGCTCCACCATCCTACTAAATTTTAACATCAGATCTTTTAAATCGAAGCACAATAGCTATCCTCCATCGCAGAATTTTCCAGCTGGCACAGCTGGCAAATATCCAACCAAGAACTCGCCGCTGTGTAATGATGGACCGAAATAACATTCTTCCTCAGCCATTTTCTCAGACAATCACAATGCATCCATTAGGGTTGGCCACTCTGATTCTCTCCGCTTCAAATAGTCAAGTCCACGAAACCGCCGTTTCAGTTTTCCTTCGTCGTATGCGTGTATTCTTCTTGACGCAAACCTGCAGGATTTTCTGATGTCACAATATGTCCTTACGGTGTCGGAAATCAGCACTGGTGTACTGCTCAGAGTAGATATGCTACCAATGGTAAACCACCTGGTTTCAGAACGAATCAGTTGAAGGAGCACTATCGAAACCACCCACACTGTCGGACTGGATTTCAATATAGGTTCTTCCACAGCCTGAGTGGTCAGAGGGACACCAAGAACCGTAGCTGTTAAATCCAAACGTGGAGTCGTGGACGAGTAAATTGGCAAGACAGAAGACTTTCTTATCGAAATAGAACATGGAACGCTTACCACTGTTTTCACCCCTCGCACAAACTGTACCTCATAATCAGCCTCTGATGCATCTCATAAAAAATGCAACCACATATCCACAGCAGTGAATGTCTTTGGTGTAAGGGCACGTGGAATTCACGCTCGCGCTAACAAATGGATATCAGTGTGGTAGACCGCGCCATTTGAGCAGTCTGCAATCTCACTTGTCCATACTTTTTATAGCAAACGACTGTGGCAGTAGTAAGATCCGCACCACTGCTCAGAAATTTCTCACATTAAAGAAATGCTAGCCGCCAATCAATATCCAAACGCTTTTATTGAGAACACAATAAAGCGCATGTTAACTAAAGAGGAGACCAGAACGACCAGAACTTTCAAGTCTACTGTGCAAATACCGTATCGTGAACAAACATCAGAAAAAGTTCGCTCCATCCTTTCTGAGTACGATATCCGGACCGTATTTCGGTTAGATAATACCTTAGAACGACTGGTGATGCATCCTAAAGATCCAGACAGACTGTGTTTACGAAATCAAATGCGGTGATTGCAATGCCAGCTACATCGGAGAGACAAGCAGACAACTGAAAGTACGTGTTGCCGAACACAAGAGGCACACGAGGTTTCCTCCTAAAGACGCATATCAACTTCAGAAGCTAGAGAAGGATTCGGCCATCGCACTACATGCACTGTCAGAGAATCACAACGTAAGTTTTGATCAAGCTCGAGTGATTCACAAGGGTCTGCCTTCCCATGCGGAGCGCTGCTGCGCTGAAGCTCTCACCATTTACACACAACACGCTTGTGTTAATCGCAATGATAGCAAACCCCTGTCTGCAGTGTGGCGTGGATGGATAAACAACACCAGACACAGACGAATCTTATCTACATCAATCACCCCCACCTACTCGGCAAACGATTCGACCAACCAATTCAGATGCAACGCAGATTGACCTAACCACGGCAAATCTTTGTTTCTTTGTTAGTGTGATTTCGATTACAACACTCCTGAGGAAGGCCACCCGAGGTGGTTGAAACGTAGAGTTACAACTTGCTCATAACGTTGTGTTATTCTCAATCCATTTATCGACCATGGCAGTAGTTTAACTTAAGCCAGCGCCCGGGCCAACCAGTCCCATAGGATCATAAATGGAGGCTACGAAAGACAGCAGGGCTTTTCGAGTGTGTTCAGTGTCAGTCTTCGTTCAATGGACGGCAATGCAATCGTCGTAGAAGTTCTACATTGTACCAAGGGTTGGATGTACACAAGTGGATTACAGGTTACGGTGCACGCACTCACTGGAGATTAGATCGGTCGTCTGAATAGACAATGGTCGATTGCCGTTGCCCATTCACTTAATCAAATTGAAACTGCCTTTAGACGCAATCGGTATAGACGGGGAGGCTAAATTTTGAGTTTCCACTGGGCCGTAGCTGAACAGGCGGTTAATGCAACTCCCCTTCATAACGTATAATGTAGAATGGGAAAACTCATCGATGCAATCTTCTACTGTCCGGCTGAGTGCGAAACTGACACAACTGGGAGATGTCACCTTAAACGGGTAGATGGTCATGCGAAGTGCGGCCGGTTCTTGATGAAACTGTCCATTGACCTGTCACAGAAACACCAGGTATCTTGAATTGATGGAACGTTTTAATGTCAGCCACTACTGTAATACGCCCTACTCTGAATCTCATCAGGACACTGACCAAGTTGTTGACAAGATCGGGTTCCTTCAATAACTGTTAACTGAGGGATGTACCTCGGTGAACATGTGCACAGTTAAATACGAATCGGACTTTTATTAGCCTGTTCGGACGCGTGACGACGTGGTGAGATATACCAGAAACTATTCACACTATCCAGCTTTTCGAGTTTAACGGGTTCGGCAAACCCTATAAACAAATAATCCTGTACAGCTGTGATATACTGCTGATGCGCTGCATGGTCTTTCATGAACTTTATCCGAAGTGACATCAATCCCTGATAAGCGACTGAATAGTTACTGGGCAATGTCGGGCAACCGTACTTCCATGGCAGGCTAATCTCATATAATGCAGGCTGCGCTTCGTGATAGATGATTTCATCTGTCCTAGCGCTTCTTCATTCTCAAGGGACATTGCGAGACGACAACTGTTTGGTTCCGTAAATTCCAGTTGGTATATCCCTTCAAGGAAAGCAGAGGTTTCGTTCGGTTCAACATATGTAGTGGTAATACACTTCTTCAGTTCTTTTCCGTAAATGTGACCTAGTAAGATTCGGTCGAGAGGTGCGTGTTGCGAATGCTCCATCGGATTTCCATGCAGACGACCGATAGCTCAGTGAGCCTTTTGTACATTCATTCTTACAGGAACCCCGATTTTATGACCACCATTATCAGATAACCAGAGCGAAAGCTGTTCTGAAAATAGTATACATCCTTGGACTAGAGGTATCTTTATCGACTAGGCTCGATTCACGTGTATAGGTTTGCCGCCATCTTATCGATAAAAGTCAACCACTGTTGACGCCGAAAGAAACTGGGATCCTTTTGTTACCGTTGAAACGCTAAGCAAAGCCGACCTGGTCTGCAATTTTAGCTACCGCAACAGCTGTTCATCGACAACAGTGAGGTCAAAACCAGAGTTTAGTAACGTTTTGGTCACACATATAACTGAGTTGTTTGTTTGCAGGGTGTAGGCACCTTGAAGTTGAATGTTTAAATATAGACGTGGTTATCTTTTTTAGTAGTTAAGTTCCTTTTTGTCTTCTGCCTTTTTTCCTTCTCTCTTATATAGGGTTTGCTTTTTTCTCTTCAAGGTTGTGTGACAGTTAAGCATCAATGCGAACAACTGATGTATTGTTGTCTATGATGATGATGAATTGTTGCAACCATTTCCTAACACGTTCCGCTACTCACTGATATAGTTGCTAATCTGTTCTGCCCAGGTAAACGTTACTGCAACTACAAGTGAATTGATAGACAACGTGGAAAACAGAATAATCCGACAAAATGCGTTCGCAATTACGTAGTATTGGCCCTTTGGGAATTTGAACCTTAATGCAACTGAGCAGCCGTATAGATACGATATAGGGCAAACTTCAATTGGCGTTTACAGCTTGTGATTTACCAGACTATCCCTTGTGAATTTCAGAAATAGAAATATCTTTGTATCAAGCCATTTGAACTGCTTCATTGCACTTGTTCATCATGTCGTGGGCTTCTATGAATTTGTCAGGGTACTCATTTGTCAGTAGGGCATTTCTCTCAGCGCCTTCTGTTCCTACTAACGTGTATCTGACAGATTAGTCAGTTAGTGGAGACCCCACTGTGAAGAATCTGAGCGTCGGATGGATTCAAACCAGCGACGGATGTAGCATACCAGAACGCGGCAAGCGCTCCATCAGCTGAGCCATGGAACCACATTGAGAGCTCAAGGATTTCAAATTTGGATACAGTCACTCACTCATCCGGCTGTCTCACGTGAAGTTCGCAAAATGACCAAGGGGATCGACGTAAACAGTTCTTACTGGAATCCATCCGACGCTCAGATTCTTCACAGTGGGGTCTCCACT
>LOND01000127.1:209463-229939 GCA_014220965.1 Paragonimus kellicotti | reverse complement strand
GCTTGTTGATATCTCCCTTGCAAACAGGCCACGTCTCCGAACCATAGAGCAAAACAGAACGTGCACGGGCAATATATATCCTTTGACAAACGGATTGAAAATAACAACGTTACGAGCAAGTTGTAATACTGTACGTTTCAACCACCTCGGGTGGCCTTCCTAAGGAGTGCTGTGATCCTTTTAGTGACAATCGGACGCCTTTTTGACGCCACAGATGACGCAGGTTGGCAAAGGCAACTCGTGCCTTTGCTATCCTCGTTGATATCTCATCAGCAATATTACAAGCTGACGAGATAATGCTACCCAAGTATGTGAAACTGTCCACAGTCTCAAGCGGATTACCTGCAATAAAGAAAGTAGGAGTGGGAGGGGGGGGTAGGAAATGCCGCCAGTGCTGTGAAAGCAGCATTTTGCACTCTGAAGGTCAGAAGTGCATTTCATACAAACCAGCCCGGTCATTCACCTTGTTCAGCATGGTCTACAGGTCTTCAGCAGACGGACTAATAAGACAGTATCATCCGCATAGTTCAGGTCGGTCAACTTAACGTCCGGGAGAAGCTCAACACCAAGCTCACTGGACTCCTCAAGCGCACCCTCCAGAATGTCATCCATGAAAATTGAAAAAAGAAATCAGGTTCCCTTGACGAACACCACTAGAAGTGATGAACGCCCGAGACAGTTGTCCATAAACTCTCACCCTGCTTGCAGAGTGAGCATACAGTGATCTCAACAGATTCACATATTTCCCTGGTACTCCCTTGCAGAGAAGAACGTTACGAGCAACTGAATCGAAGACAGCTTTCAAATCTAAAAATACCACAACCGTCGGCTGCCTATAAGAGGGCCGATGTTCCAAGATCCATCGCAGGGTAAAAATGTGATCAACGCACCCTCAACCTGATCGGATTCCTGCCTGTTTTTCAAATATCCGACTTTCATCTGAGTTTAGTGGGCCGACGTAAAATACGGCCAGTGAGTAGCCTGGATGCAACACACACTAGTTTGACGCCTTCGAGGTTGTTGCACAGACTAAAGGCCCATTTTTTAAAACGGGAATTACCGTTGATTAGTACCAGTCATGGGGTACTTTTTCAGCTTCCCAAACCGTGTAAAAGAGTTTCTTCAGTTCTGATATCAACCTCTCCCACCATCCTTGAAAAGAGAAGGAGGAGAGGAGGTCTGGTCCAGAGCCTTGTTACGCTTCAATAATTTGAGCTCTAGGACCACTTCTGCTTCCGACGGAGGGCCGTCTGGAACGCAATAACTGACCATTCGGGTCCCGTCGTCCACATGATCTGGTTTGGGTCAGCTGAACTGATTTTTGTAAGGTTCAGCCCATCTGTCAAGTCGACGCGATTGATTGGTGATAAGTGAACCATCTTTTTCACATATGGTCTCACTTACACCGACTCGACGACCAGTACAACCACGGATCAGGGAAAAAAGCCTTCTACAATTTCCAGATAAAAAGGCCCTTTCCATCTCTTTCGACTGTTCGACCAAGTAGTGCTCACGGTCTTTGCGCAAGCTTTTAGTCAGCTTGCGTTTAAGTTCTCGACGGTCGTCATCATATTCAGAACCAGGTGGGATCGAGCGACGCTTGTTCATGAGGTTTATCGACGCGATGGAAATCCAGTTCTGTCGCAACTGAACAGCTCCTTCGGAACATACCTCTTCACAGCATGTTTTCATAGCTGCGGCGATTTGTTCCCAGTGTTCGTTAGGATCTTTCACCTGACTCGAACTGGGCAACTTGTTCACCAACGCCTTCTGGTAAGCGTTCTTTACACCCTCATCGCTCGAATGCCAGTTAATTACCTTGCATTTACGAGCGTGTCCTCTGGGTAAATGACAAAACAAAACGGGCACGCACAACAGCATGGTCCGAGTCCAGGTGGTTGCTCCAAAAGGCACGACAGTCCTTAACAGAGTGGCGCCACCTGTAACTGACTGCTATATGATCCAACTGCGTCCACGGCTGAGAAGCACACGGAGGTCTCCATGTAACACAGTGTGTTGGAATGCCGTGCTCGAAATATAGAGACCATGGGATGCACACAGCTGCAGCAGTCTGTCGCCATTGTCAGTGCGTTGTGCCCGGACACCAAACATACCTCCCAGCCGCTTCTCGTCCGGGGAAAGCCGACCAAGCTGGGCATTCAAATCGCCCGCTAGTATGATGTCTGAGTGTTTAGTTTGCTTCAGAAGGTCAACGAGGGCGTCATAGAACGCATCCTTGGTATCATCCGAACAGCTGTCTGTTGGAGCGTACGCCGATATAATGAATACACAACGCTTTCTGATTTGCGTCGACAGACTTTAACCGATGTATTGAGTCTGATAGTGCGTAGGTGACTGTTCACTGGGATCTAATCGAGCAAACGTTGTTGTGCTCTGGATACTCACTCCACCTTGACCACGAGATTCAACTTCGGTGTCACCATATGGACCTCCTGCTCGATGCAGTGCATAAGCCTGATTACCATGTCAAGGTCAGGAGAACTCACTTTGGACGTGGTCTAGCAATCACGGCTGAAGACTAAACTACACCTCTGTTTGAGCGATGTTCAGATTACCGGATCGCCTCGAGAAACAGTGCATTAGCTTGTTGGTCAGTTATGGTGGATTACGCTGCCTCCAGGACATATCAGTCAACTAGAAGTCGCTCAGTTACTTTAATCCTCTTTGTAATGTCTTTCGTTACTGAAATTCAGTCGGTACTATTAAATACCTTAAATTGAACAACCACAACACACCATGGCAGTTTTCGCATTCATAGATGTACTTTAACTCTGCCCACTTCGAAAAGATGTTCTAGATTCAAGTTGCACCCTTGTTACAGCTCAGTAGATTGTATCCTTGATTTGGCAATGAGTATAACCCTAACGGTCGCATATGTGACGCCAGTGTTTTGGCCGTCACTCTAAAGACAATGGCTTATGAATGTCCATATAACCACTTATGGAGATTTAGCCGTAATAATTTATGGACAGTATTCACGATATATTTGAAATCACAACGTTAAAAACAGTACAGTAATCAATTTTGGCCAACCTTCAACTCGTAGCACAACTTCCCCAGAGTAGTCAAGGCACTATTGTTTCGATTGCGTTCAACAATGTGGATAAATTTCACACAATTCTGCCGAACTAGTTAGGTATTAGGACATAGTGGGAAGGTGGCACTCTGAAACAGTCATCGAGACTGATACAATCTCCCTCTTGATGACCAATTTATCCACAGGTAGCGCAAAAACTCTGAAGTCATTCGCAGGTCCATTGTTGTTGTTGACTCAGAAACCTAATTTGAAGACCAAAGTTCCTTAAGTCTTTGGAGCAGCATCTTCTATACACATGTTCGGTCCTCTTCGATCGTTTTTGGTGAGCTCTATATTTCACGTGATGAAGCCAGCAGTAAACAGAATGGATGCATCAAGTTTTACAAATAAAAAAATGAGTGGAAAGGTGCAGGTAACATTGCTCAGACATGAAAAGTGTGTGATTCACGATGAGAACCCGTTGTGCTTTTGATGAAGTCTATCCGCCTCTGGGTATCCGTGACCGGTTTCTGTATACTGTCTGTCAGTATGCAGAACATCACGGATGCCAGGTGAACCAACGGAATGGTGGAATGGTGGCTGAGCGAATGAATGATATTCTTCAAAAACCATGTAAACAACGGTTATTGTAAGGCCAATAGTAAAAACAACTTTATTCCTTTCGTTTGATAAAGCGACTGATTCGTCAGTATATGTGAACAAAACCCCAGTCAGGCAGGCGACACCTACCCACTTTGCTCAGTGGAGCAGTCAGGGTTTTCATATTTCGTGACCACGTTGTCGCTTGACCGCCACGTGGTTTCACCCAACTGTTGGTGGTCTCAGTATATAATGCCCGGTACGGTAAACGCTCAGCTGGCATGCGGAGTACGTGACCTAACCATCGCAGGCTGTGCAACGTGAGTAGTTGACCAATTGATCGCGCATCCCGAGCGTTCCGGAATACGCGCCGGCGAACAGTCATGTTGTCCACGGCTAATTGGCGCAGACAACGATGGTCAAATACAGCAAGCTTGTTGATATCTTCCTTGCGAACAGGCCACGTTTCCGAACCATAGAGCAAAACAGAACGTACACAGGCATTATATATCCTTTGATAAATGGATTGAGAATAACACAACGTTATGAGCAAGTTGTAATACTCTACGTTTCAACCACCTCGGGTGGCCTTCCTCAGGAGTGTTGTGATCCTTTTAGCGACAATCGAACGTCTTTTCGACGCCACAGATGACGCAGGTTGGCAAAGGCAACTCGTGCCTTTGCTATCCTCGTTGATATCTCATCAGCAATATTACAAGCTGACGAGATAATGCTACCCAAGTATGTGAAACTGTCCACAGTCTCAAGCGGATTACCTGCAATAAAGAAAGTAGGAGTGGAAATGCCCCAGTCTTGAAGTAACACTTTGCACTTTGAAGGTGCGAAGCGCATTCCATACAAACCAGCCCGGTCATTCACCTTGTTCAGCATGGTCTGCATGTCTTCGGCAGAGGGGCTAAGTAAGACAATGTCGTCCGCATACTCCAGATCGGTCAACCTAGCGCCAGGAAGAAGCTCAACACCAAGTTCACTGGACTCCTCAAGCGCACCCTCCAGAATGTCGTCCATGACAAAATTGAACAAGAAAGGGGAAATCGGACACCCTTGACGAACACCACTAGAAGTGATGAACGCCCGAGACAGTTGTCCATAAACTCTCACCCTGCTTGCAGAGTGAGCATACAGTGATCTCAACAGATTCACGTATTTCCCTGGTACTCCCTTGCGAAGAAGACAGTTCCAGAGAACGTTACTAGCAACTGAATAGAAAGTAGCTTATAGGTCTAAAAAGACCGATGATCCGACATCCGTCGCAAGGTAAACATATGGTCAATGCATCCCCGATCGGATCGGAATCCTCCCTGTTCTTCACGTATCTTACTTTTTTCTGGGCTCAGTGAGCCGACGTAAAATGAGGCCAGTGAGTAACTTGGACACAACAGATACCTAAACTGATGCCTCTGTGGTTGTCACATAGACTTCGGGCCCCCTTTTTGAAAACGGGAATTACTGTTGACAAGCACCAATCGCGAGGTACCTCTTCAGTCTCCCAAATCGTCTGGAGGAGTTTTGTCAGTTCTGATATCAACCTCTCCCGCCATCCTTGAAAAGAGAAGAAGGAGTCTGGTCCAGGAGCCTTATTACGCTTCAATAACTTGAGCTCTAGGACCACTTCTGCTTCCGACGGAGGGCCGTCTGGAACGCAATAACTGACCATTCGGGTCCCGTCGTCCACATGGTCTGGTTGAGGCCAACTGAACTGATCTTCAAAATGTTCAGCCCACCTGTCAAGTCGACGCGATTGATTGGTGATAAGTGAACCATCTTTTTCACATATGGTGTTACACCGATTCGACGACTAGTACAACCACGATTCGGGAAAAAAACCACTCTGCTTTTCCCAGATAAAGAAGGCTCTTTCGACTGTTCGACCAAGTAGTGCTCACGGTCTTTGCGCAAGCTTTTAGTCAGCTTACAAGTTCTCGACGGTCGTCATCATATTCAGAACCAGGTGGGATCGAGCGACGCTTGTTCATGATGGAAATCCAGTTCTGTCGCAACTGAACAGCTCCTTCGGAACATACCTCTTCACAGCATGTTTTCATAGCTGCGGCGATTTGTTCCCAGTGTTCGTTAGGATCACCTCACCTGACGAACTGGGCAACTTGTTCACCAACGCCTTCTGGTAAGCGTTCTTTACACCCTCATCGCTCGAATGCCAGTTAATTACTTTGCATTTACGAGCGCATGTCCTCTGGGTAAATGACAAAACAAAACGGGCACGCACAACAGCATGGTCCGAGTCCAGGTGGTTGCTCCAAAAGGCACGACAGTCCTTAACAGAGTGGCGCCACCTGTAACTGACTGCTATATGATCCAACTGTGTCCACGGCTGAGAAGCACACGGAGGTCTCCATGTAACACAGTGCTTCCTGTGTTGAAATGCGGTGCTCGAAATATAGACCATGGGATGCACACAGCTGCAGCAGTCTGTCGCCATTGTCAGTGCGTTGTGCCCGGACACCAAACATACCTCCCAGCCGCTTCTCGTCCGGGGAAAGCCGACCAAGCTGGGCATTCAAATCGCCCGCTAGTATGATGATGTCTGAGTGTTTAGTTTGCTTCAGAAGGTATCATAGGACGCACCCTTGTTAACATCCAAGCAGCTGTCTGTCGGCTTACTAAGTCCAGAGGAAACCAGATACGTGGAGAACAGGCAGGATTCCGATCCGGTCGAGGGTGCGTTGACCACATTTTTACCTTGCGACGGATCTTGGAACATCGGCACTCTTATAGGCAGCCGACGGTCTTGGTCTTTTTGGATCTGAAGGCTGCTTTCGATTCAGTTGCTCGTAACGTTCTCTGGAACTGTCTTCTTCGCAAGGGAGTACCAGGGAAATACTTGCTCACTGTACAAGCAGGGTGAGAGTTTATGGACAACTGTCTCGGGTGTTCCATCACTTCTAGTGGTGTTCGTCAATGGTGTCTGAATCCCCCCTCCTCCTAATCATCATCATCATAGAAATACATCAGTGGTTCACACTGATGCTTAACTGTCCCTCCCTGTTCAATTTTGTCATGGACGACATTCTGGAGGGTGCGCTTGAGGAGTCCAGTGAACTTGGTGTTGAGCTTCTTCCTGGCGCTCGGTTGACCGATCTGGAGTATGCGGACGACATTGTCTTACTTAGCCGCCTCGCCGAAAACATACAATCGGACGGAAAGTTACGAGGCGTCAGCAGAACGACGAAAAGCCAGGAACTTAGACCTCATTTATTTCACATTGCCAGCTGAGATGGATAACGAGAGTTATTAATAAGAAACATAACGATGGGTGCATGTGGAGTGCGAAGTTGTTACTGTATAATTCGCCGCCACCAGCGAAAAACGAGAAAGCAGTGTCTAGTGAATGCAGACTAAATAGAATAAAAAATGGTAGTGCACACCCAAAAATGCGTTGCCAGTTTGTTCAGGCGCCTATTTTGTCTGTGCTGTTATCGTATAATAGTTTCGAAGCTTTGGGGCTGGCCACCGTTGATCCGGACTGAATCGGGGCTCCGAACAGTTAAACGTTCTCAACTGCGGCAACAGTTTCATGTTCGGTGCTGACGTTTGTGGGGTATCAAGAACTTCACTCTCAGATACATAAAAGGCAGTGTTTCCTCCTTTTGAGCAAACAATCGAATAGACACTATATTGCCTTACCTATTGGTGCTTCGGATATGTGCATACTGGGGAGTACACTGCATCAATTCGACTTCCTCTACCAATGATTTGTATTTCGACTATCGAATTCGCTTTCTGTATTACATCAGAACAGGAGTGGACAACCACAACGGTGAGTGCGACACCAGAAACTGATTTGCGATTGCAATGAAACAGATGTTCATAGGGAGTCCGTTCTTCTGTACTGATCAGGCTTGTGGACTGCATCGATCCACAGAAATATGGTGACTAAGACTCTGGTCCTTCTAGGTGCAACCTTATCAGACAAGCCAAAGGTTCGTATGTGGAGGCGCCCAGACTTCAAAAGTATAGAAGGGTTGCCTCAGTTGAGCAATGTGCCGCATTCTGATACTGCAGCAAGCAGACATCTATGAAAGTATCCGGAACAGGCAGCGTTCTTAGTTTGGCAGAAATGATGACATTATTCAGGATTCAGACAGGGATCTCGTCCCCTCGATGAAACGCAGATGTTCAGATGCTGGTTACAGATGTTCGTAGGCCATAATGTCGATCCATGCCCTAATTTCGAGAGCGCACACTTGCCAGCCGTTATCGACGAGCGATGAGGTTGTAGAACTTCCGAGTTGATTAGCCAGTTAATTTTATCGTCGGACTGCTAACCAGAAACACTTTTGGTCAGTTGAAATAGGAACCGGCTGGCAGCAGGACGTAGTGATTGTTGAGGAACGGTTCGAAGTTGTCTACATGCACCCTCTGCGACGGCGTATAGCTGTCAGACCGGGGATCCAATATATACGTCGGGATGTGGCTTCTTGCGGGTAGACGTTGTCAAGATTATTTATGTCAGCACTGACCTTCGATCACCGGCAAATTGGTCTCAAAAAGGATTCAGTTCCATCGATGCCCATACAGATTTTATGGAGATCGTTTGGCAACACATTCTGGCATGTAGAAGGCATGAGTAGTCGACTTCCCGTACACAACACACTATATGGCTTGATACCAGTAGCTCTTCGTAAACTTAATGAAGACCATATTTCTCCCCTACTTGTGAACTTCATCCGTTTTGGAACGTTGACAGCATGGTATTCGTGATACTGTTTGGCATGTTTGAGTAAGTCACTTCATGACCCGTAACCGGGCTAGCTCGGAAACTTCTCAAAGGAAAGCCCGTGTGGGGAACTAACGTGTCTGACTGAAGTACATTCTCAATCATAAGCTGTTAGTATAATGTACCACCATTGGTATATCGCTGTCGTTGGCGAGCAGATCTACCTAACAGGAATGAAAGTGCGCTGACTAGCCTGATGGTCGACAAAAACCTCTAATTTGAACCCAAATAGGTAGTAATGCAATCCCAGAAACGCCTACATCACCAACATAGCTTCCTTCAACGTCTGAGACACTCGCTCCTTCGCCCTGTTCAGTAATCTGGAGATGCACAGGATCCATGGTGCATTATGTGAGACCGTATAGAAAGGTTTCGCTGACAGGAATACACATCCAGCTATCCTCCGCTTGAACTATAAGTGAACGGGGAGCTCTCATAGGGAAATTATGGCTCAAACTGGAGCAGCGTTGCGGATTGCCCATAATCCAATATAGGTTGTCCCGATTCTTAGACACCTCCACACGGACCAAAGGTTGGCAACGAGTTAGGTATGACCGACACATCAGGTCCAAGAATGAACACGAGGAATTCCAACTCGTCAGCTTGAACGGTGGACTTTCAAGAGTTTGATGGTAAAACGCTGAGAAAGCGCAAACAGTTCTTGGCCACATTTTACTTCATTCGAAAGTTCTTCCGTCATGGGTATTAGAGAACATTCGTTCTAGCCCTCAGGGTCGTCGTTCGAACTCTTACTCCACAAGTTACTCCGTGTTCAGTTGCTTCTGTGCGCTGGCTCACACGGGTGGTATGCAGCTGAAAACAGGTATCAGAGTGGTGAGCGCACCTGGTGGAAATCGAGTGTGAGGCTTTCCACAGAGTTAATGTGCACAAGACAGGGGTACAGTGATTGCGAAAAATTGCATCCTCCAAAGACACATGACTGCCAGCCAGTATGGTTAATATCAGCTACATCGTATGCTGGCAGTCATTTCTGCTGCAGCATACCATGGTGCACAATTCGACATGCAATGCTCACCGGTTCGTCAACCACAGTAGGATAGATCGGTGGAGGTGAGCCACAATTGGCGACGTGAGACACGCCCAGTGTTCACAACCCATTAGTCTCAATCACGGTCACAATCGGTAACCTGAGACATCGTTTCAGCCACTACATTTGGGCGGCCTTCAACAAATACGTACACGGAGGTGCAATGTTTTCCGATGTGCAACTGTGAAAATAAGGAACGCCGTCATTGTTCATGATCAGCAGTAAACTTTGCGACCGTCATTGTACTATCAGAGGAATCAACAAAAAATTAACACAAAGTTGAATCCAAAGGAGAGCCACAGAGCAGAAGAAGGGGCACCCCTGAATTCGGCCAATTAATCGATGCATAATATTTAGAATAAAGTCTCGGTTAAAACTTACACACTGCAAACATCGTTTACATGCAAAACAAGACCCAAAGTACAGGGTCCCCCAAGAAAACCCTGTATCCTGTTGTCTCGCAGGTCAGACTTTTGAGTCAGAGACTCGGGGTGGGGTCCCTCAAGTCAACCCCTTCCGCGGCATAAACGACCGGGAAGTATCAGAAGTTCATATCCTCCCGACAGTGACTTAGTCTATCCAGAATTAAAACACCCCTCCTTTATCAAGCTGGTCTTTCAATATGCGTGTATCATTCGTTCACCCGATAAAGCCGTGGCTCAGGGTAATAGACTAGCTGACGTTAAGGCTGAATTAAGCAGAGTCCGAAGCCGAAATGACCTAGTGTTACCAAGTTAGAGAGTTGATCCAAAGTAAACGGTACCGTTTTTTTGTCAGTTTTGCATACGCTCCAGCTGACCATTGGGCAGAGGTAGGCATAATAATTTTAACGGATACATCATGACCTGTTTTGAGGAGCAGTGTCAGATATCGTAACATTCACTGAGGACATAGATGGTCCAATTAAACGTCGGAACATTTAGCTGTGCGCGGACTAACTTATTCTTAATAAAAACCTTCTGCGTAAGAACAGCCGGTATGCAGCATGGCGCCCACTCGCCCCGAGTGAACTGGAGAATAAGACCAAACGTACAATAAGCAGTTATCTGCGTAGAACTGGCACTACAAACCATCGGTCGTGTAGGAAGACATCCTTATTTTAAAAACGCTCAAACTAACGTTGATCTTATTTCGCGATTCAGTGGACGTTCCTTTTTACTCCGAAGAGATCAATGTAGCGAAATTTGCACAATGGACATCGTTAAGTCAGTGTCAGTTGTTGACACCAAAGACAAGTGGTCGTTTATTCGGGACTCCACAGTTAAGGAGAGAACTAAAAGTTGCAGATTGTCAAACTAGACTTCTATTCCATTCGACGTCCTTAACGCTCGCTAGCGTAGCCCTGTTTGCAATAAGGACAACGCCATCAACGGAAGTCAATGGGAGACTCGAAAAGCAAATAGGTGGGCGAAAAATAAAATGGACCCATATTTCTCATTAGAGCTCTCTGGTAGTGTATATTCTTGAAACGGCCGGGATTAGAACTCCCGTTGCGCTTTCACGAGGCAACCGCGTTGACCACTGTGTCACTGACCTCAAATTGGGCAGGACCAAATTAACACGGACTGCAGCCTATGGGGTTGCGACAGCTGCGATCAATTGTGGGTGATGTTCAATCTATATGAAAATCAAAATCCCCTACTACTCATCAGTAATCAAAATACCGCTCAACAAGTTAATGATTCTGTGATTTCAACTTGGAGAGAAGTCCTAGTCGAGGGGTCATCGATTGGAGTTAACAGGACAGTTACTGTGGTCACAAACACAACCAATTGTAGAAAACATGATTATTCACGCCTCCTTTGATCCATTTGTTGATCCTCCCTTGGAATAAGTCAGCAATGAAATTCAGCTACATCATCATAAGTACGATGAGAGACGCAAAACAGACATTGTTCCAGAATGGTGGTACTGCGCGTACGTGACATAAAGACCACTTTGTCAGTAGAAAACGTTGCAGCAGTCTACTTCAAGGAGGATCCAGATGATGCACTTTAATTTTCCATTAAATAAGCCTAGCTTCGGTTGCATCGAATATGGTATATATATATATATATATATATATATATATATATATATAACTTCGGATTTGGAAAACACTTTCACACTAGGAGCCTTCGATAAGCGTACAAAAGCATGGATAAAATCCCGATATCCATTTACACAGGCTAGAGAGAGGCGCAGGGATATTCTATAACGAATAAGGATGTTGTAATGTCTTGTAGTATTTGTTTTATCCTTGAGTTGGTAATCTATTTACGTTTTATCATTTCAGCTGTCATACGCCAATTGTTAGACGAATAAAGCCTATAATACGGGTCTCTTGCCCTTATGCTTCTGAGGAAAGAACGTTGGTTAACGCCACTAGGCAACAACGCCATTGTTCACAATAATTTACTCGTCTAACAACTGCGTGGTGGAACGGATCCTACGTCCTGAGAGGTTTGACGTCGACCCCAACGCAGTTAACACTTCTAAAGAATAGAATCACTGGTTTTGTACGTTCACTAAGCCCCTTGTGTCATCCCTTGAAAGTCTCAATCTCAACAAATTGATTACCTTGTTCGACTACACCTACCGCCCTGTCAAGTGACACACGAGGTCACGTCCTTGTTGTAGCAGGTTGCGCACAGTCATCCAATAAACAGTTTGGGTCAGACTTTTGGTGCCCAGTGGTTGTGCACGAAACACCAGTCTCTGTCAATCAGTGCGTCAGTAGACTGAACGGATAGGTTAACATCGCCCTAAACAAATCATGGAACTCTCGTGTTGTCGGCGGTCACTAAAGACCTGCATCAACTAACCATGTATTTTCCACCAGTCATCTTCGACTCTACGAAGTCGTCCAGCAAACTGACGACGAACGCCTCGAAATACGGCTTTTTTGGTCCCATCACTTGTAGAAACAACCAATAATTATTTCTCTTATAGCAAGCTCGAAATAACTGCTCCGTTGTCGTCGAACCAGTCCCGGCAGTTTTGGCATTGGACACCGACCGCCTCAATGGCAACCACCGTGATCTGTTCCTTGATGTGTTACCATGAACTGTAAATGGTAGTAAATAAGACAAGGACGAACGGTAACCGCACGTTGAAAAGTATTCCACGTCATCGAGTTATCCGATCGTTTGAAACCCAGTTTTCGCGTGCGCCCGGATGACTCACAGTGGGCTTGTAAACATGAATACACTTGGTTCTGATCAGTTTTTGGTCTGTGCTACACTCAACCCTAAGCACCATTCGCGTGAAGAATACTAAAGGAATGGTAGGAATGATAGACAGAAACATAGCAATAGCTGCCTGGTAGGTGGGCGTAGGGGCCAGAGTCGCCCGGATTCAGCTGCAATGCAGCGACTGCCAACTTGTGCGTAGGTCGCAGATCCAACAGACGGTTACCGTCCTTATCGACTCATCAATGCCGTAGGGTCTAAGGATTCTTGACTAGTCTGTTGAATCGCAACCAACTCGCGTGTTGAAGTTACCCAAAACAAACAGTCGGTCACTCACCGGTGCCGACCGGATTGTGACGGACAGCTGATCATAGAACTGGTCCTTTGTATCATCAGTGTGACACATAGTTGGACCATAAACACTGAGAAATGTAGCACACTTACCTCGACCGAGTCGCAGGCGCATAGACAGCATTCGAGGGCTGATGCCGTGTGTTTGGCCTATCAGCAGATTTGATGCCGTCAACGACTGCAAGACAGACACTGTGCTCATTAGCACCTTCTGCTGGATAATCCTATCCAGTAAAAAGTGTACCAAACACCTGCTTCCCGCAACTTACTGTGGTCTGCAAGCCTTGTCTCACTCAAGGATACGACATCGATCCTGTATCGCATCAGTGCGTTGTGGAGTTCTGACTGTTCGATGCTACACCAATCCCGCCGAGTACGCATATGCCAGGTCCTGAATGACAGCGTCTTACGTCCACAAGCGTGTCTCAGATAGACATGAGAGAACTCAGCTGCAGTCTATGACTCAACTGTTTGACATGTGGAACAAAAGGAAGCAAGGTTTTCTTGTATGGTTCCACCTGGAGTACGTGACTCAAAAAAATTAACCTGCGAGATGACAAAATATGGAGTTTCCTTGAGAACCTTATCAAGGGCCAATCACTTATTTGCTTCTTTGCGAGGACTTAACACAGCCCAGGGAGCAGTAAATAAGACTAACGTTTCTTTTCGAGTACTGTTGAGGTATATATACTGAAAGAATTATTAAGCCTACGAATTGTGCGGGTTGTTCTGCTTCAGAATACAATACCCCGGCGGTGTCGACCGACTACAAGAAGATCGGAGGGCTCTACGTCTGAGTGTACATTTTCTGATCATCTCTTTTCGTACTTGGAAGTCAGCATTGCCGTGACTATTGCTATGGTTGCATTGCATACTCACAGGGTCGCGCCCCATTGTGTAAGCACTCTTATGCAGTCAGTAACGTGACGTGCAGGCCTAGGGACATGATCCCATTTTAGAATGACTGGTCTCCCTTTGGAATATATGAGACATTTCAACGTAGAGTGATCCAAGTCCCAATCGGCAGAGCCTCCCAGACCAAGAACGGCACACGAGGGTGAACACCATCTGTTTACCGGCGAGGTGGTAAAAAAATCGCAGGCAACACACACAAGCAGGTAATTCCGTTCAATATAGTCAAATGTTCTCATTGACACTGCTTACTTGTACCGAACAAACTGTAGGTATTCTAGTTAAAATTTAGCCCCCAGCACTTGAAAAAATTTAAAGTACCGGGGCCCGCGCCAAAGCGAACGTTTTAATTTATAATGACCTTCAAACGAAATAATTGCAAACAAATAAGTGTCATCAAATCCAAAAGATTACTGCCAATTTTTCACACGTATTCTAATTGACGCAAGCAATGGAAGCCACCAACTCATTGATCCAGTTTAAGTCTAACTGGACTTCGAGGAATATTACTTCGCAAAGTGGTGCAATAAAAGTAGACAATCAGACATCCAGCAAACTGTGATCAGCCAAAGCACATGATATGCAGCCAGTACAGCTGAAAGCTTTCCTTCGTGCAATACGAATTTGGCATTTGTGTAGGTAGCCCGAAGACATGCTTTCCGTCATTTTACACTACAAAGAAATCATCACAGAATGTATTTGTTCTGCCGAATGATTGTTGTATTTAGGATAGGACAAAATCGTGTATATAGTCTGCAACTTAATATGAGGTTGAAGTCTATGGTTAGAGGGTTTTTACAATGGAATTGGCCAGACAGTGTAACGGAAAGAAACCCGCCGAAGATTAGTGCTTAACAGATGGTTGTATTTCCGCAGGTATGTCTATATCAGCTGCATTCGACAACAAAACACAGGACGTGCGAACATGAGCGCGAATGAAATCTCAGATATACTGAAACTACTGACTGATGAGCCATGTCCAAAATAATCTGTAGACTGTCCGTGATAACGGTCTCGTACGGCAAGTGTATTTCGAAGATGGACGTCAAGTTTCATAGAGTAAGGAAAACATCCGGATCAGTTAGTAAAGACAGACGTTGAGGTTTTAAATAATGCGAACGGGTGATATGTTTCGACTGACGGAAATCTGTGGCCATCCTTCAAGAAGCCCTTTCAGACCATATCTGGATCAGCCGAACGTCACTTCCAGCCACATCTTCCGGAGACCATCTGACAGAAACAAAATCCGGGAGACGTGATCGGCAGACTACAGTTCACTTTGCTTCACATGGGAGTGTTGCAAAGGGCATAATATACTTTGACCCAATGTTGCACACATCCGTTACTCTGTGTCATCGAGATAACAAAAACCATTGACGTTTGAACGGAGCAGGAGATTACAAAACCCACGTAATTTGCTACGTCATGTGTGCTGCATGCTTTCATACCAGTAGTCCCTTCGTCTAATTCACTTAACGTCCTAACAACGTTGATGAGAAACACACGGAAAAGATCACAATAAACCTGCACTTGGACCGTTTTAAGATGTATTATACTGGTCTGCAGTTCTGTCAAAAGACACTTTGATGAGACCACCACAGCACCAAGCTTGGCCAGTCCGCCTTCCAACGTACAGTGACGTCTATGAAATACGCTAGTACCGTTTATGACGTTGGAGTCCAACCGACATTGAATGCTACGTCTGCGTGTTTCGCAACTAGCTTGTGTTAACCGGCTACCAAAAAGCGTCCTCGTTTGCACATCTAGCGAGCTTACTTAAGCTTTGCAAAACACAGTAAAGGTAAGCGAACATGCCTTCGAATGTAATACATAGCATCCCATCCGGAAAATCAATCCACCGCAGCCAGCAAGAAAGTTCCACTGTCGAAAACCGCTTTAGCACGGAGGCTGGTGATTGGTGTTGTGAACACGAAGAACAAACAGGGTAAACCTTATACCTTTCAGCGGTAGTGGAGTCGTCCAGCGCCAATATAGCATTACCCCCAGATCACATTGATGTCCTGTGGACTGACAACCTTGGGATTCCTGGGATGGCACCCCGGAAACTTAAATGAGAAATAAATGCAGGCGAAAAATACAGTATATACTGATATCCATCAGTTGTGTCTGCAGTCGACGAAAACATAGACCAACAACCGTCGGAATCATGGGTGCCCATGATACGAAGATTGAACTGTTGTGGCTGAAATGGTACAAGTGAAATCAATGTTATCGTCGTGGAATTAACGAGCATCAAAGTGGATCATTGACCGTCGGATGAGTGAGCTGCGTACAATTGACAGGTTACACAGAAACACAGTCAGAAAGCGGCAAACTAGGCAGCACACAGGCAGTCGATGATAGAATGTGACATACTACCTATGTTTACACTGTCCCATATGGACCGTAGATAGAAACAACCACGTAATAACGTCAGGTGCAATCGTTTTAAGGATGACATCTCGTCGACCGTTTTCTACCTGAAGTCATGACAGGAGAACAGACTGAATAGATATATGACTAAACCCCAAACATGCTGACATAGCTTTCATTGGAATTCACTTTGATATTTAGTGTGAAATACAACTTAACCGCAATGTGGTCGGAAATTACAAATTCATTTATATCTCCCAAACCACGGAAAATCGAGCGTTTCTGCGAGATTGAGGTATATACTGCACCATAAAAATTCCGATGGAAGCAGTTTCAGCACGCGAGATCAATTGCGAAGGCCAATCGAAGGAAGTGGGTCAAGTTTGTAACAAAAACGCAAATATGAACACTTCTCAGATACAGCCGAATTTTTTCATTGCGTCACAATTACTGAGCACGATAAAATCTATATACTTGTTCTGGTATACGCATTTCAGTATTCCACGAGTGGCTTTCTCAGGAATCCCAAACAGGACGTTCATTTTGGCGCGAGTGATTGCTTTTTAACTATTCCTGGATATGTTACAATGGAAATTACAGGCAGTGTCGCTAGTTCATCATTTCCAACCAAACAAAGTTATTGGGAGAATTGCAATACGTCGAATAAGTACCAAAAAGTACTAGTTTGGTGACGAGAATGTTTCCCGCAGTTGTCTCGGTGACGACTCACTATTGGCGTTAACCCACGTTCTCAAGTCCTATGAATGCGCTCATTGCAATTTTCGAGACGAAATGCGTCATTCCGTGCCGTGAGAGGGAGCTTAACTTCACAGCGTTTTGAAGATATGGTCGAAAGTGGAAATATACGACCATACAATGTTGGCATTGCATTTCAACAAGAACACTAACACATTTGATGATGAAACATGTATGACAACGTTTCCAGCTTCCTTGTCTATACGATAGTTATACTATTTCTCCTTGTTTGTAGATTTCAGGTAGATACTGGTCAACAAAACGTTGCTCTTATAAATGGTTGAAAATGACATTATTATATGGTTGTTTCTACTATTGGTTCATATGAAATAATGTGAAAAAGTGTATCATATTCTACTGTATCACTTGGAACCTTCGAAAAATAATTCTGTTCACAATACTGCATTTTTTCCAACTAGATTGACGTCGCATAATGTTCATACAAAACAGAATACGGAAATCTAAACTCAATCTACCTGCCGATCACTGGGAAGTATATTTTTTTCAGCCAGTCGCTACTCAGTTTTCAGAACGCCAATAATGTATCGCGATGCAGAAAAAATATTCCAACCAACACGACAATCAACGGAATCAAAAATGATAATTAGTATGTACCTCAACGCTTCAGATACAAGTTTTTCATCACTTCCCGTGTGTGTTCGTTCTCCATGTTGTTCATGGCAAACGTCATTCGAAGGAGCAGCTACTAGTGTGAACGCAAACTGCATACTCAAACGTTGTTCATGGTCCGGGTTAACCCGATATGGCTAGCGATTTCATTCTCTGGATGAATCAGAATCAAGAATGTGTGATAATGAATCCACACATATATTATGTACAACTCTCCTGTGCGTTATGAGGTATGGAACAGTTTTTCAACGATAATGAAGAGGGATTTAAATGTGGGAACAGAGTTGGCGGAGGTTACAAGCTCAAGAATAACATTGCATGTTTTACGGACCGGCAGTGGGAGAAAGCTGTGCAAAGACTCTAGTCGGCTGTTTTATCTCAGCTGCGACAGGATAACACCCCAGGCCGCTTGTATTTGCCCATGAACTGTGCAACGGTTTTGACGAATGTTCAGGCGTTTTTATAATCAAAAATGTCCTGGTAAGGTCACTTATAATCCGATGGGAATCCAGTGAATAAGTATTTCGTTCCGTAAGACGTGGAGTACAGGACCTAGCTTTCAGCCCACGAACGGCCTTGATAGAGTGTCACTGAATGTTTTTCAGGAACAGTTCGTCACTATGGAGAAAGGCAGGCCAAACAGCAAAACCATATGCAAACTGCGGCCGAACGGAGCTATTATAATGAAACTTGAAACAAGAGGAAGCAAGCTACCGGAAAAGTTGCTTGAGTAACAGCGAAGAATTTCCCACATTTGCAATCACATTGAGGAGACTTGACATAGAATGCGAACCAGTCGTCCCTATGTCCTTCTTTACCAGAACCCACTAGAGAGGAAATTGGCGTATTAATTAATTATTAATTGTGTATTGTGTGTATCCATTTTCTATCGCTCTACATTGTGCGCATTGATTATCGATAGATAGGTAGTATACGACACGTGTCAAAGATGCATGATCTTGCACTTTTCGGTGTTGAATGCAGGCTTATTTATCTGAGACCGAGTAAATTGAAAGGGGTATTTGGTGTGTATGAGGATCGCCAACTTCCAACGTCGCCCGTAAAGAGTAACCGCAGAGACGTAGTGGAAGCAGATCATTGACAAAGATAAGGAAAGGAAGCGAGCCAAGTATAGAACTGAGACAAACCACCGAAGCTGTCGAGGCAACTGGAGTACTCATAGGTGACACGCACGCGACAGCGACGATTGACTGGATATTATTACAAGCACCCAAGTAGTTTACCTTGCAATCCGTGCTTGAGAAGCCTGTCAACTAAAACCGAGTGGTTAACCCGATCAAGAGCTTCAACGAAGTCAAGGTATACGACTTCAACTTTTGCCGGCTGATTTTATCCGCCAGCAAGTGGCCTTGAATAGATTTGTCGTGCAACATCGACCCTTCCCAAACCCATTGGGCACACCAGTGAAGTGGTAGCAAGAATATGGGTATTGGTGGGGCGAGTCATACGCGAGCGCCTCAAGTACTTCTGACGAACAGCATGACAGCGAATTCGCAGCAATCACTTGGAGGATTGCGTGTGCCACCTTTGAAGACGGAAGAAGTACTGACAAGCTTCTAGCCGTCAGGTGCTGAGGCACTTGAGAAGGGCTGCTCACAAAACAACCTCAGGGTCATAGCAAGCTGCTCAGCGGCCTCAGGCAATGCTTTGAGTGGAACCTAGTTCGTGTCGACAGAGCTATTTTCAAGGCACAGAAGCTGACCGAGAATGGATGTAGACGTAATATCCACAGCGCTAATACCGTATGCCAGGCCGGCAGCTCGAATCTGAGAAGTTAAAGGGGTCTGAGAAGAAATTCTAGAATTCCTTTGAAACATCTGCGGCCTTTGCAATAGAGTTTGTGGGTCCCGCGGGACCGATGAGTTGTGGCACCCTATCCATTGCTTTCCGAGTTGAGGATGTATATCGGTACGTTAACGAAACTTGCGGTTAGCCATCAGTTATGATGCAAGCAGTTTTCTCAGATACTCATAGTTCACTGATGTCTGAGTTGCGCATAAAATGTCCAATCACGAATTGGACGGAAATTCCGGTAAACCGCCCACGTGTGCCAGTTCTTAATAGTAAGATCGAGTGGTCGACTGCAAGGCCGACATGATGACTTACTGTTACTTCAAACAGACAGTAATGCAGACTCCTCAACGGTTGTGACGAGAAGGTTCGTCAACTTACTACACAGTTCATCAGCCGGGTGGGATAGATGAGGTCCTCCCACAGTTGAACCTCCGAATAGGAACGCCGTGTATCTACCTTCATTTTATGATAGTTCTTACGGTTGATAGCGGCAAAATGATTAAGTTAGTTCTACAGGTTAAATCGAGCGAGATCGCTGCATGATAGCCAAGTCCGAAGCAATAACTTTCACGCTGTTGACCATTGGGTTCTCGTTGGTGAGAATATCGCCAGAACACGAGGGAGAACGAGCATCCCGTCAGCGTGCAGAATTCGAGACGTGCTCAGTTAAACCCAGTATTTGCATCAACTGAAAAGAACGTGCCACCATACAGCCTTCTGGACAGGTGTACAAGAACACGGGAGAGTTCATTTCTGTAAGGTTGAAGTCACCCATCAAGTGAGTACGCGGGAAGCCTGGAGGAGTGATAGTTTCAAAACATGACATGATGAATTGAACTCTTGCATAATCAAGAGATGATGGTCAGTGTAGCACTACAACCAACAAAATATCGGCAACAACCAAGCTTATAGTTCAACAAACACCCACGGGAATTACAGTAATTTTTGAATTGTCACATAAAGAAGACTGTGACGAAGCGTCTACGCAGACGGCTGCTCCATTACATTTTTCATTAGCTCCATTT
>LOND01000127.1:163870-197142 GCA_014220965.1 Paragonimus kellicotti | reverse complement strand
TACGAGGGACCCGAGAGGCAAATTGGCCCGATGAGCATTGTGTTTATAGGAATATGATTTCACGATCAATCATGTTCCTGGTTCTAACAATTGCGTCGCTGATTTTCTTACTCGACCGCAGATAGACGACGAACTCACCAAAGTCACCTTTGAAGTCAACGACTTAGTGATAGAGCAGGACCTACAAACACTAGTGCGTCTACGACGTCAGGACAAGGTACTCCGGGAAGTGATTGAAGCTCTGGCAAGGGGCGTGAGGATTCCAACAAATACTAAGTTTGAAGAGTTGAAAATAATTGCATCCCAATGGAAAAGAGTTGGCTTAAACAGTGTGGACGTATTAGCGTGGCAGCGTGGCGTTGGGCGCTCTTGCGTGGTAGTCATCCCGAGACAACTGAGGAGGAAACTGGTAGCAAACTGCCATGAAATGGCACACACCGGATGCACAAGGACATACAATCTGCTGCAACAAAGAGCATATTGGCCGAAGATGAAAGAGGATGTGACAGCTTACGTGCTTGCATGCCAGCAGTGTCAGTCACTGAGAGGCTACTGTATGAGAGCCCAACAGCCCTTCACAGCCAATACCAGTCTCCGAAATCGGTTAACTCTGGTCGATGGATCTTATGGGCCCATTTCCACTGAGTGCCCGGGGCAACCAGTACGTTCTGGTCGTGAAAGTACACTACCCATTCGATCGGAGCGACTGGCGTCGCTACTCAAAAAGCACATACACTGGGAGACATGGTGATGGAACACATCGTAGCGGTGTAACAGAGGCGATCTTGACGGATCAGGGACCATGCTTTGAAAGCGAGGAGTTTCGAACACGCATGCAACAACTGGGAATCAAGCGCATCCGAACGACACCATATCACCCGCAAACAAATGGGCTAACTGAACGTAACAACCGAACGGTCAAAGAATGGTTATCAGCCAAAGAGGCGATCGGGAGTCTGCCGTTAATGATACATCGGGCATCTGTGCAGGCGAGCACGAAGAAATCTCCATTTCAATTGATGTACGGGAGAACCCCTCGACTTCCGGTGGATCAGGACATTGGAATATGGCCAGAGTACAGTGATTCCACCAAAGAATTGGTTGCCGAAAGAAGAAGAGCCAAACGAAATCTGAAAGCATCGCAGGCACACACAAAGGAGCAATCCGCAACGCAACGGCTCGGCAAAACTAGAATGTTCAACCTCGGAGAAAGGGTGAAGTATCGAGATCATCGGAACACGGGTGCCAGCGGCCCAGGATCAAGAAAACTTCTGCCTAAATGGAAAGGTCCGTATTTGGTAATTTCCAGACGGGGCCCAGTATACACGATCAAGAGGGACGGCGAGACGAAACGAGTGCATGGCAGTGAGTTAGCAAAGTAGCAGTGAATGTCCGCGTGGCGAACCAGAAGGCCGATAATGCGGGAGACAATACTGCGTTGGTCCGAGAGGATTCGTCAGCAGATGTAGAAGAGCCAAGTTACCTCGGTAGAAAGAGAAGTGTTGTATAACAGGCAGTTTCGTTTGTGAGTAGTATGCTACTCACAAGCGACATTCAGGAACTGAAGGGCAAGCCATCAACGCCAGGAATACGACAGACCTGGAACGATTAGCGCGAAAGTGCGTACGCGCTTGGAGAGGACGTGCTGCCAAAGCGAATGACAACGTACTGTGAGCCGATGTGTTTGAAAGCACATCAGCCGTGTAAATGAATTTACGTGGCCGCGGCCGCAAGTCTGACATAAATTAGGCGAGAGTTTGTGAAATGAACGACTTGTGGGCCAAGCGTCCTCCGCGACCACAAAAATCTATTTTCGCTCCAAGGTGGCCACTTCCAACCCGTTTCGGCTTCGGCGCACCATTCTGGTGGTCTGCAGTATTTCTTTTCCTGGTGTTATTGCTTGTGTCTTATACTATGTTTTCCGTGTTAGCCGTAGCAATCGGAGGTTATTTCATGGTAGTTCCGCTTTGTTGCCGACTGGACAGAATTAGATATAACTTGAACAGTAAGTTTCATTCGGATGGTTGTTATGCGATTTAATTCAGTTTTTCAGGTTTCTACGTTAAACGATATGCCAATTGACGGGGATGAGGATATCTGTAATGAGCGTGTGGAACCAGAAATACACAATAGCTGTTTTGAGCGAAACGCCCACATTCATCAGTTTCTCAATGACCATGTTGTGTGTTCGATTCCGTTGACAGTCCGCAACGCAGACCCGGTGCCGACTTCGTCACGCGCAGAAGACGGTATCGCAGTGGTTCCACTGTCTGCAGGTCTCGCGTTGCCAAATGTTGTACTTGACTATTTTTATGACATCCCACTGACGTACTGGAACTTTGCACGACAGTTCAAGAGCTACGTTGAATCCATTGGCTAAAGGCTGACTTACCTGATGTATCACTGCGTGGGTTGAGCCAAGGAGCGGATAAATGAGTGCGTCACTAGAACCCGGCGCTGGCTACCCCAGACCACAGCAGTCGCTAAAAGAACTTGCCAATAGATCTGCTATAGATGGGTTGCTTTCCAACGGCAGATGTGCGGGCAGCAGTCTTGAAGCCTCACCTAAGTTGTCCATAAGAGTGCAGAAGTGCTGTACTGCACTGGAGTCAAATGAACTAAATGGACCGATCTCAACTCGGTGACAACATTAGGGCGCATCGTTGGAGCCCAACCGTTGTACTTAGAACAGAAGTGGGCGGAAGTGGCGGATCCTATTTTTGGTATGGCTCGAGAGCTGCCCATCGACGAACTGACTGAATTTATCACGCGTTGTGCGAGAATTGCGCAAGCAGATTTGGTCAGGTAATCAACGAACTTGAACAGAAGGACTCGAGGACAGCACAATCGTCTAGGAGCTGTCGGTAATATACGAAAAGAGGCCTCCTTGAGTCATCCAACCTTTTTGCTGGCGTAGATCGCGCATAAGGCACCCGTATTAATTGTGTCTTGTGTTTTCAGATGCACGTCCTCGATGTGCATGACTCCCTGCTAGCTATGAGTGTTCCCAAAGGATGGAACAACTCGCGACGACTCGGATGTTGCTCTGTTTGACCCAGTTTGTACCATCGAATTCAGGCCAGGGATTTAAGTCGCGTAGCGGTGTGGATGGCTTCGGTGGGCATAACAGATTACTGCCTCTCACACGCAGTGAGCCTGTCGCTTAAGAACATAGTAGACACCAGGGTACCTGCAATATGGTCAGTACAGTTTAGATGCATAACGACTGGGCACAGCATCGGCGAAACTTGGTTCAGCCTCAACGTATGCATTCTTAAACACTGGCCCAGACGCATCTATAACGATATAGGATCTACTGGAGCGCATCGGTGTCTCAGGCGCTCAGTCTACTCTGTCAGTCACAACTGTGAATGGGTTAACCTATCACCCGTTGCAAGAATGTCCACCTGAGAATTGTTTTCCTGGATGGACAAAAGAAGGTCAACATGGACAATGTCTATTCAGTTATTGACCCATACCATCTCTATCGTCGATGAAAGTGGAAGTCCAACGATGGTCGCCTCTGGGGGATATCCTGTTCGATGAGATCCACGGGGCAAAGATGACCGTCCTTATCGGCCAGAAGCCCACTGGGTTCTGGACGAGTGAATTGAAAAGCGCAGGCGGCTCCACACAATCGTTACTTGGTTGGGATCTCAGCGGCCCCCTCCAAAGAAGGACAAGAGAGAATGTGTCAATACATTGCATGTTATGATGGAACTAATCTGACAGATACGGTCACCAGGTTGTACAGTAAAGAGTTTAAATTACGGTGACGTCTGAACCGTCCCTGTCGCTGGAAAGCCTCGCAACCCTACCAATCGTGCGTAATTCACGACAGCTAATCGAAGGGCGCTAAGAAGTTCCACCATCCTGGCGGAATGAGACGGTGTTTAGCGGCAGTAATTGTGCATTGGCCTCAAGAAGATTGTCATATCTGTGCAAAAGAGTTCTTTGAGACGAGACCTTGCGGTTCAATTACAGTGCGGTCACTGGCAATCACGCGGACAAAGGCTAGGAGAAAGAGGTTCCTGGCTACCATCTTGAACCGAGTTACCCCGGATGGTGGTGTCAGCCACATCGTTCTGTAGTGAGCTCTGAAAAACCCGGCAAATTAAAAGTTGTCTTTGACTGTGGGGCAAAGTTTCACGGTCACTGATTGGGTGACAGAATTTACGAAAGGCCGGATACAACCGCTAAGCTGGTAGGCGCGTAACTTGGACTTAGCCCGAAGCCTGTTACCACTGCGGCAGGCACCGAGGAAATGTTCTTGCTTGCGAAAATATTCGAGGGAGATCACGGGGCGTTTCGCTTTCTTTGGTGGGCGGTTGATGATCCGGATTTGCTCCCCTAGGGACATCCTACGAGAGTGCATCCCTCCGGAGCTGAATCCCCCCGTTCTGCGTTAACTTTCTCTTGTGACAAGTAGTTGATGACTGATACCGACGGATGGGCAACTGCGAATTAGCAGAAGCTCGAAGATTTACCAAACAGAACCTAGTAAGCGCACGAGGGGATTTCAGAAAGCAGTCGACTGCAAGGTTACCGGGTTGATATCCTATGTTCAAACCTGGTTTAAAGTCTAAGAACAGGGACCGGCGGAGCCCAGGCGCAACACGAACAGGATCCAGAAAGTTCCTCGCAGGGTGGAGAGGACCGTAAGTAGTAGCTGAACGTCGCGGCCTTAGGTATTTTATTAAGAATGAGACGAATCAGCGTCGAGTTCACGGAAGCCAGTTTTACAAATCTCACAATGCTGCGGTCAGAAGGACATACACACCATGCGCATTAGCGGCCTCGAGACAAGTACACAGACCGTTGTGAGAACGAAGCCAGCCTCAACGGCTTTCGCTGTAGATGGAAAGATCTTCGCTCGGGGAGGAGAGCCGTGAGGACGCGCAATTACACTGCACTACTCACAACACTGCTATTCAATAGCGGGGTGGGAGCACGGATTTTGACACCGAAGTAACCGCGAGATTAAACAATCAGGAATATTGAAATGGAACTGGCCTGAGATGGTTATCAGTACACTCAGGAACTGAGCATCGACGATCACGGTAATCCGGAGGTTATGGGACCAATGATGTATACAAATGAGTGAATTTATTCGCTGCCATGTTGAAACGCATGACCCATGCATTTTTACGAATGAAAGCCTTCGCACCACCCGCGTTCTTGGATCAAAACACAAGTGAGAGAAAAAGGCCTACAAACGAGGTTCATTAGCTACTCAGCTCGAAAACACAAAGGTGGCCATGGTTGCCGTATTTTTAGGTTTTGAGTGGCCCGGGGATTAGGCCACTCGGCAGACCAATCGGGGACGAATGTCAAACTGGAACTTAAAAAGATGGTGAACATACAGATTTCCAAAATTTAAAAATTTATTTTCCTTGGCAAATGGGAGCGAATGTTCGGGAGAAAGTGTCTTTTCTCAGCTAGAAGGCGCTACAAATTGATGTGTATTACTTTACCGAGTTTTACATGTTATTCGCTGTACCACTAAAATGGTCCCTGACGGCGCTGTGGCGGAAGTGTTCAGGAGAATTGCCCTCCGAACAACTTGCCAGCTTGTGCATCGTATAGCTACAACAGCTTTATAAGCCGATTATTTAAGGCGACTTTTTGAAATTCGGTTGACATCGATAAGCAAATTCGATGTGGTGAACCAAAACCGCCGGAGTTGAACGCCCGCCATTTTAAACCTGTATATAATGATGCTTTTTGGAAACCACCTCGGTCAGTTATGACGGTCATTTCGAGGTTTTTCGTCAAGACGATGATTAGCTTGTGACCGACAAGCACGGAATGCATGATTCGAATTCTATCGTTCGCCACAAACCCGCATTCGTTGGCTCACGGTTATACGTTCCAGTAGAGGCTAAAAACTTCCGCTGGAAACCCGCGTCAGACAGCCTGAAAGAAACCATTTATAACGTCACTTTCATCTCCCCCACTAGTGCAAGTGGTTTTTATTATCTATCATGAGCTCTGAAGAAGCAGCTTGAATTCTGTTGAACATATTTGCCGTTTCGAAATACTGTATATAATACTGCTGTTTCCATGACTTGTATCCACGCTGTCGTTCTAGTGGCGTTATTGTTGTGTGCACAATGCAACTATAACCTGCTCCAGCCATTGCTTGTGCTTCGTTTGGTTAAATGACTGTGTCGAATAATGAGGACGTACCGCGCATGTTTACTCCATGCCTCATGACGGCGTTAGCCTCGCCTCAAACAACACACCGCTTTCCTAATCGTCTCCGTGGACGTTGATTACCTCACATACTCTGTACTGTTTGCGTGGCTGTTGTAATTTTCATTGGGTCACACTACAGCCATGTGTAGATTTCACTGAACTTCCTGCAGTGAGACGTGTGAAGTGATTCGAGGTCTTATGGTTAAAAATTCTATCTAGGTTATGGAGCGGGCTGGCGTGATATACGGTGACAAATGTTTGTTATCATGTTGTGTCTGTGTGGCATGAAAGGAGGGAACACAGCCCCGGTTTAAACGCTTGCCCGCGACCGACCTTTCACTACCCCAGTAATTGTTCTGTCTTGGTGCTGTCTGTGGAGACGAAAGATTCTGTCTGTACATGCTATGAGATGTGTGTATTTTCGCCGTTCTCAAATGCCTTTTTGAGCACTAAACTTGCTTAACGCTTAGCTTTAAAACTCGACATCATGCGTCCTGGAGTGGACGGACGTGAGTTACTGGGTAGCTTGAGTCAATGAAAGCACACCCCCATAGAATATCAGTGATAGCAAAACGAACGGTTAAAATATAAAATTCACGGGGTTCGGACAAGTGGCGCCAACCACGGAATTGGGCTCACAGGAAGCATCCACGGGCATTAAGGATGACTCCAGCAATTTTCCGACATAATAAGGTCCGGGAAGCGTGGATGGCTTGGGGTGATGCATGGGCTGCTGAACTGCCGTTTCAACTGCGACGAGTTTTGTAGGGCTGCGGAGCTGGAAAATTCTATTAAACATCTATGTAGTGTTGTTAAGCGACTGCACAAACGGACAGAATAGCAGGACAGTGTGCACAAACTTTGTGTTGTTACAACGTCATTCTTCATGTTTTGAAGAACATGCATGAAGTGATTCAAAGGCGTTGCTGTGAGAAAGTGGAGGCGTGTTGTTCACCGAAAATACAGAAGCCACTCTATAGCCGTGTGCTAATATTTTATCTATTATTAAGCTGATAACATTCGCTTACCAGCTCGGCAATGTAGTCTCAACTGTCTCTTGCAATCTGACCGGATTTCGCTGAAAACGGTGGTCATTTGTAGGGAAATTTTCGTGTCAGATATTGTTCATCTTCTATTGAATTATCAAATTTTTCTGTTTAATCTCTAACAACTGGGTATCAAGTTTGAAAGTGTAATAACCCGTCAATTTTCCGTGAAACCTGAAAATGTAACTCTGTATGTATATAGGATAGTAATGGGACGTAAGCTTATCGCGGAAGTGGTAGTGCTTACGACGTCGCAGAGTCCGATGCCGGCTGAGATGTACCGTGGCAGAAAACTGCACTCGTATAGATGAAGCGACAGAGGTTGTCTCTGGGTCGGTCCTGAATGTTGAGGATGTCGTAGCGGAAATAAGATGAGAAGCACGTTGGTATGTCCGATGAATTGTCCGTGCCAGAAGCCTGATATGTGATGAGATATCTGATCTCGTGCGGGAATAACCTATCGATGAGTGATGCTGTGGCAGGCGTTAGTGGTTTGAACCATGAGGACGTTTAATCCGAGGTGTGCACCGTGCTGCTTACGACTGTAAGAGCTACACCTGTGGAAAGATGTCCGAGAGATGGCCAATGAAACCAGAGCTGCCAGATTTGTTGACCCGTGAATATACAACTAGGCCAGATGCTGAGTCAGTGCGTCGACCGCAATGTGGCGAGAGGATTCGGGGTCAAGATAGGTCAGTGAGGCCGCGTTGGCCACTGAGTCCCGTGTTGTAGCAGGTTACGCTGGCGGACACTGTTAGGTAGTGTGCGAGGAGACCAACGCGAATCGGAACAATGAAGTTTTCCGCAGAGGCGCAGACGGCGTGCACAAGAGATCTCGAATGGGATGAACCTTGCAGCTATGCAACGATGCAGATGACGAGTGGGACGGATGCAAGTGAAAACTACCAAACACCTACGCAAATACTTAGGCGTGATGGGTCGAGTTTGTTTGATGGCGCTGAAATTGTGTGTATGGTCATAGGCACACGTTAAATGCGTACTCATCGCTAGACGCGTGGTTGACAGTTGAGGTAACCAGATGAGCGAGGATTATAAAACGATGGAATAATAGTGACCATTGGAAATTAGGGATTGCGGTGCCATCAGTAACCCTATGTATAAACAGCTGCCACATGAAGATACGTATAAGACGACAAAAACGTGTAATGTGAACGCGGATAAACTTAGGAATAATGACGCGTATAATAAAATCGATTACAACACTAAAATAGATTACGAACGCGTTTAAATTGGCGATCACCAAATTAGTACGCGTATGGATAGCCTGGGGGAACCCAGAAAAAAGGAACGGACTCACCAATTTGTGTTGGGAGTGAAGATAAGAACGCACCGAAAGAAAGCGTTGGGAACGGGTTCATCAATTTGTAATGACGAAGCAAGAGTGAAGCGATCAAGAAGAGAAATGCTCATTAGTAGGGTTCACCGATTTGTGGTGGCGACCGAAGGGAAAGCGCTGAAAAAATCACCATCCGGGTTTGTAGTGAACCGAAGCGAAGGTGCTGAAAGAAAAATGATTAGTATTCGGGCTCACCAATTTGTAGTGGACAAGTGGGTATGCGCTAGACCCTCGTCCACTAACAATTTAAACGCCTTTCCTGAAGAGCATTCGAAACGTAGTCCCAACAGGCATCGAACTAGAGAACGCAGTGAGGTTTAGAAACAAACCGTATATTTCCAGCAATGTTTGGAAATATGATAAGTAGTTAGCTCTAGCCTAGTCTGGGACCAACGGCAGCAACCAAGAGAAGAAGAAAAGAAGCACGAGGTGGGCTACCGCCCACTCGGCGGCACTCAAAAGCGCGCCAAGCGAAAAGTGCGTGGAACCTTCGAGTGCGTTAAACAACGCTCGGAAAGGTTCGGGCTAAACGACCTTGAAGAATGGAATAGAAGATGAGTCGTTAGGGAAAGGACAAGCGTTCACTGCGTGCAATTAGTTGCACGACTGAAGAAAGTGGCACTGAGTTCATATCAGGCCTCCTATAGCAGGCGTACACAGAATCATGCGTACAGAACAAACAAGCGGGAAAACATGGTTGCAGCCGGGATCCTTAGAGAAGCCACACGACCGCTGGTCACTACATTATGTATATAGGATAGTAATGGGGCGTAACTATATTGCGGAAGTGGTAATCATCACTTCTTATTGTGCTGTTGCATAAGGACTCATATAACTACTCCGGTTTGCCCGTGAGTTTTTCAGTCGTTCAGTTTTCGCCGAAGAATGTAATTTTAGTTTCAAATGTTTTGTCACGAATCCTGTCCAGTAAGCTAAACTAACATATCTCTTTTCTCCGTTTCACTAACTACGTAGCGTCGGAGCATATGTAAGACACAAGTTTCCCTATTGGCCGTGAAGTCAAGTTAATTCCAACTAGGCTAAAGGTATGGGTCCCAAAAACCTGGCCAACCAATGGAAGCGACAGAACTAACGGTCCCTCTTCTTATCCACTATTGGAAGTTTCCAAGACGGATTACTTCTGTTCTCCACTACGTATGCCAGCTAGTTTTTGGTTATGTGATAAGCCGATTAATCCTACTGTACCTATTGCATCGTTCATCGGACGTATAACTTCATTTTACCAATGGGATCTAAGATTCACCTTCCTCGTTGCCTATTGGTCAATTTAGTCAAAACGGATTAGACCTATGTCGCGAGGTGTTAACATTTCGATTTACTCTCATCAGTCGCCAACGTAAAACCAGCAAATTTTATACAAACTGCGTATAGCAACAACAATTGAACGAACCAACCACATAGTTCTGACCTTTCACGCACTAGAAGATTGATTGCGTCAGCGCCTTCTGTGCACACAAAACTGGCCGATGTTGTTTGATTAGCATTGCCTCGCTAATCGCTAACAGTTTCGGGTTGCGATTATGTAACAATATCTTGAACGATTCTGACAGGGTCAATTAGTCCAAAAGGCTAGAACGGTAGGCGGAACAATTTGGTGGTCAATTTACCTTGCCCCCTGTTTCTATTGTGTTACCGCCACAATATTGTAATTGTTGTTCATTGTTCATTGATAGAAGGCAGGAGTCGCTGACTGTGTGAGCCTCTTCACTGAGCGTCTCGACACCGGAGTAAGCAGGGCGTTAACTATCCTCTTCTTCCAGCGCGCCATCATATGTGCATCTAGGAGCCGCTTGAAAACCACATCATTGGGTGCTAGTACCACCTGCGCTGGTAGCGCATTCCAGCTATTGACGGCCCGCCGTGACAGTCGGAATACGGCGTGAATTCGCCCCGATCGTTGCTTGAGAATCGTGAGTGGATGGCTCCGAAATCTGTGCTCGTTTCGGAGGGGAAAATCTGCTCTGAGCTCCTCGCCCATGTCACCTCGCAAAATGCGGCGTATCACAATAAGGTCCCCGCGGAGTCGCCGGTAACTCTGGGGGTACATGTTCAGATACTCCAGCCGTCTGTTATAGGAGAGGCCCCTCATCCCAACAACCATGCGTGTGGCTGCCCTCTGCACTCTTTCAAGTTGAGATACCTCACTTTGTGTACAGGGGAACACTGCGGCGTGGCCGTACTCTAGTCTCGGACGAACATGAGATGAGAAGAGTAAGCAAAAGGCCTCCTTGGTCACTTTGGCAAAGGATCGACGGGCAGCAGTTTCAGCACCACCCAATGAGACTGAGATGCACAATTGTATTTCGGCTCTCAAACGTAATAGGCTGCTGGTCCAGATGATCTCGTGCCGGCACTTTTCAAAGAAGGTGGAGAGGCGTTAGTAGAGGCATTGACTCAGTTGTTTCAACTTGTGTGGACGACGGAGACCATCCCTCCGTGCTGGGGTCACTCGATAATAGTTCCCATATTCAAGAAAGGAGCCCGGGGCTCTTGCGAAAACCATAGAGGGATTAGTTTGACCCCAGTCATTCCTAGGGTTCTGGCATCCATTATACTTCGTCGACTCACTGCAGTTCGGAGAGACAGGTGTTAGGGAAGGAACAGGCAGGAGTTTCGCCCTGGGACAGGGTTGTATAGATCACATTTTTACTCTTCGTCAAATTCTGGAGCAGCGTCATGTGTACCGCCGGCCAACAATCGCCGTATTCCTCGACTATAAAGGTGCGTTTGATTCGGTGGATCGATCTACACTTTTAGAGTCGCTTAAACACAGGTGTACCGACCAAGTATGTGAACATACTGTCGGCGCTTTATTCCCATACTTCAGCTCAGGTTAGGGTTTACGGTGAACTGTCTGACAGTTTCAGCACCAGGAGCGACGTCCACTTTCACCATTTTGTTCAATTTCGTGATGGACGATATAATGGAGGATTGTCTGCGGCAGTCACAAGATGCCGGCGTGGACCTCCTACCTGGTGGAAGGCTGACTGATCTTGATTATGCTGACGATAAGGTGTTGCTGTTTGACAACTTTCAAGCGGCACAAACAACACTGGACGCTATTTCGCGTTCTGCTAAATACTTCGGAATGCGCTTTGCAGCCTTGGGTGTTTGTCTCTAGAGTGTAGACATTCTAATGCATGGCGCACCAAGTCGTTTTCCCAGGTACGAATTTACCAGACGCGAAATGTAAAAAAGCCGTTGAGAGGAGAGACCGAATATTTATTACACGAAATATACAGAAGGTCTCTTATAGCGCTAGAAATGGCACCGACACGTAAATCAGCTAGGGAGGCTAGAGACCGGCCGTCGACGAGCGAGTAAACCGGAAGTGTGACACACGTGTGTGTTCGGGTTCGCGCCACAGTCACATGGCATGCAGACAAACAATCGGACAGCATACATCATGCGAACTTTCTTAATAGCCTAGGTACAATATGCAACTATGAGTTTTGGAACTATTTTACACATCATACCGCAGGCAGGCCAGTGAAATCTCCAGGTCGCTACAACATCTTGGTGTTAAATGACGGAATATAGACGTGACTATTTTTAGTAGTTAGTTCCTTTCCTGTCCCTTTCTTTTTTCTTCTTTCATTTACAGAGCTTGTTTTTTACCCCAATGGTTTTGTGACAGTTAAGAACCAGCAAGAACCATTGATGTTTTGCTGTCTATGATAATGATGATTTATTTATGCTTATTCATCCAAGAGTTCCGCTTGATCCTTGTTTTTATATTTTTCAGCATCCACGTTACCCTGACCACTAACCTTCACCATTCAACCTTTGAGTCGTATTTCTTGAAATTTTCTCATTAGTAGCAACATTGGTAGCAGGGAGGTCATCATACCACTGCGTCCGGAATGTCATTCGTCTGCCACTAACACACGTATTATCTTTGCATAATACAAGTAGCCTATACTTGTTTCGATGCAGCGGCTGTCCTTGCACAAATCTTTCGTCCTATTGTTCGCTGTTCCCAAATTCATTGAACTGATTCATTGTTTTAAAATGCTGACAGATTGTTCCAACTCGTCCGAGTTGTGAGTCTGGAGTGGTCATCCGTTACTGTAACTCTTGAACAGATAGGTGACACTGTTACTCACATTAAGTCAACTAGGCACAATCTTTAAGCAAAGCGTTCTGACAACCATTCAGGCTCATTCCCGTTCTCTACAGTTCTCTGAGCTTAAAACATCTGCACGCGCCAGTCATCATCATCATCGTGGACAGCAATACATCAGTGGTTCACACTGATGCTTAACTGCCACACAACCATGAAAAAAAACCTGTGTACAGGAAAGAAGAAGAAAAAAGAGGGAGATAGGGAAGGACCTAATTGCTGAAAATATCCACGTCTATGTTCAACACATTCAACATCAAGGTGCCTACACCTTGCAAACAAACAACCGAGCTGTAAGTGAAAGTAAGGCGTCATCAGCAAGACAGCTTCCTTACGGCTTTCACTGCCCCGCATCATTAAGTGCACTCACTTCACAGACAACTCGGCCAAACAACGACAGCATTCACGCCACTGAGCTCGATTAGCCGCCATCTCACCTAACGTCTCAAGCCACCGACTCTGTGAGTCGCGAGGGCCCCAGCCCGGGAGACGAACCCGACCTACAGTGGCCAACCCCTTCGTGAACGATTTCATTTGTCTACGCCAGGTCATCATCTGTCCACCTCGCACCTTGCGCCAGTCGGCCGCAGCGTCGGCAAACAGTGCTCGGTGTGGCAAACGACTAGCTGGCATCCTTAGTACATGACCTAACCATGTCTGTGCAAATGCAAGGATTGAACAAAAGGTCTAGCTTGGTAATCACTACCAAATACCCGCCTTCTAACCTCTTCGTTGCTTAGTCGTTCGTGCCACCTGGCGCAAGCGATCAAACGTAGACATCGGTAGTCAGATGCCTGAACATAGTTCACGTCTTCTACCTCGAGCAGCCAAGTTTCTCTTCTGTAAAGTAATACAGTTCTGACAGTTGCCTTATTTACGCGACCGTTAAGTCTCAGAGATGCCTCTCTGTTAAAAGAGGTGTCCTTGATTCAGCGAACACCGCCCTAGCCTTGGAAGATACGCGCTTCTATTTCATTCCCTACACCGCCGCTGATGCAGCTTCCCAGGTATACAAACCGGTCAACAACCTCCATAACTTCATTATCTAACATTAAATCTACGTAATCACAGCAATCTTGCAGAAGCACTTTGCATTTTGAGGCTGCAAAGCGCATTCCGAAGTACTTAACAGAACGCGAAATAGCGTCACATTGTTTATGCTGAACTAAAATCTATGGTTTCATCATGACCCTCAAACTTTCCAGGACTTCTGTCTCGGTTAACTGCTGCTCTCTAAAGGAGATAATGGGACCTTGATGGGGGCTTTGGAGTACCTGTTCCGGCTAATGCAGACATCTGAGAACGGCTCTCTTAACGAGGATGTCTATTTTAGCGCCCATATTCATGAACGAAGTGACAGGCATGTGAGGGAATTTAACTTCGTTTTTGTCTTTATCAGAGTTTTGACAGTCAACTTTCTCGGTTAATCCGCTGCAATCTCTAGAACAAGCATTGGATGGCGAGAAATTCTCCGTCCTCGGCATGGGTGTGTGCTGATCCTACTTTCACTCTTCTATTCGAACACAATGTCCTACATACCGCCATCGCCTACCGTATTTCTTGGCTGCGAGAATGCGTTTAACTGGGTCGACTTATTTTCGTTTTCTAATCTCAAGCATAGGTCCGTGTCAGCCGAGTGTGGAAACATTATCGGTGTCCTGTTTTACCATATCCCGTCGGGTGTAGACCTACAGTGCGCACTCTAACGCAGAAATAGTTTATGTCAAGATTGTTTGCTTTCTTAGTTCCTTTTTCTCTTACTTGGCGAACTAATTAAAGGCTAAGTTCATGAAATCCATGCTCTTGTGTCTTATCTGAGAGAAGGTGAATCACCTTGGCTGTGCTGCTGCTGATGTACTGTTGCTCTGGGACTGGCGATGACCATAGTCTTAGACTAGACAATAAAATTCTAGGGGTCGTTGGCCGATGTGTTTCGCGAAAGGCACACGTGTTAGAAGTAAATCTGGATCTCGTACTTCTGGACGGTCTTCACTAATTTGATATCAAAAATGTCTAACATATGCTGATAGCCGCACTTGTAAGATCATTGTTTGTGCAGTTTCACTTTTTGGTTGCAATATTTAGTTGTTTAAAGTTAGCAGTTGTATGGCATATAACCATCACTGTTCGCTATCAGGTGCACACATCGAGTGACGACCGATTAAACACCAAATTATGTTAGGAGGCAAGCTTCGGCGACGAAAGTCGATCAAGGTCACCCACCTTAACTTTGAATGACGGTGGTTTTCGGCAGTTAGGTGGTTGTATGAAGAGTAGCAGCCACTGACTTATTGCTGATGTTCCTGATGATAATTGTGTGTGTGTGTGTCTGTCTATAAAACATTGGTCTTCAAACAGTCGGAGATAAGTCAACATTTATTTCACATTGAATGAGGCGTCTTCATGGCGTGATTGCTGGGTCAGTTAATTATTTTTGATCTGTGTGATTATGGAAATCTCATCGTATTACATATGCTCCTCACGATAACGAGAATAAAGACATAAGCAAACATGTTTTCGACCGTTTATTAGGCCGGCACAGTCATATAATGAGTTGTATAGAGTTAGATCGAGATATCGATCAGACTTATTACAGAGAAACTAGGTCACTGGTCAGTCAATTGGCGATGGCATGATTGGTCGGTTACGTCACGCTTGTCCATTGGTTTGACCGCGCAGGTTGACCATCGATCCGGTGGATTTGTGGCCATGGTAGACGCAGCGCCTGAACAAACCGCTTTTGGTGACATAATACCGGGTCAAGCAGCCTGATTCCGATAGCCTTCGGCAGTACAGTATTACCATTCATACGGTCTTTGATGGGGTTCCTGGCTCACGCTAGATCATTTGGGAGGCCTGATCAGTGTTCACTTGATGTTCACTTTTGACCAGATGAGCGAGGATAGCACTGCTGACCTATTGTACATCCCCGTGCTCCTACCACCGTCTTCCCGGATTCGTTTCGAAAGTTGTCTTGACGTTCGACCAATATAACCTGCTCCACAGGAACAAGTGAATGAGTAGATACACATAGATGAGGTCTGAACTGTCAGTCTATCTTTGTTATAAAACCGGAGAACTGTGGATATGGTGGACTGGATACGGAGTTCAGCTGTGGCATACGTCCTGCTGATTACGGGGTTGAATCAGCCACTCTGCGGCTGAATGACATTCGAATAAACAGATTTCCTTCTTACGTCCTGCACTTCAGGTTTAGGTGATATTCTGATCATATTTCTGGTGATAAATCGTTCCGGGTAGCCGTTATCATGAAGTACGTTCTTTATGAATTCGAGCTCACGGTTTAACCTACCCGCCAAACAAATTCCATGTATTCTATCGGTCACGCAACTCACTAAATCTTTTTTATTTCAGGACTACCAAACTGAAGGTTTGTGTACTGACCCGTCTAGATATTCTTTTGGTGAATCCTGCGTTGAACAGTGCTGTCTGTTCGCCCGGGTAAATGAACATCTGGGAAGGATGTTTAGTTTTCAGTTTCTTACTCAAGCGTAAACTTACTGTTGGGCGCGGTTGAACTTGTCGAGTACTGTGCACATATTGGTGTCTGACTTAATGATAAACATATCGTTCACGTATGGAAATGTGGATGCGATTTCATGCCGATGTGCATTTCTCCGCTGATTAACTGGTTAGCCTTGATCATTATCGCTGTCGGCATTGTTGCACAATTGTTGCGCAAAGAACGTTTCTAGCGAAAGAGTGGCATTCATGGCTTAAGATTCTCATGTATAAGACGATTATGAGGACTGCTACTTTACTTCTGAAGCCAGGTCGCGCAGTGTAGAAGACATTAATCCTCTCAAAGTTTTCGGTTACGGACGTCTGCGTTGGATCGCTCGCATTGGGTGACATCAGGGGTAAACAGATAAAAGGTTAGGAAACAGATGTTTAGGAGTAAATGCCATGCGAGTTCTTTTATTCAGCTTTTAAACGCGTACAAACTTAGATGACTAGGCCGTGTACAAAGAGTGTTAGTTAGTCATTTGCCACACCAGACACTTTTTGTTGGTATTGCAAGTGACTCGCGTAGGGTGCGAGGTGAACAGATGATGGTCCGTCATTGATGAGTAAAGTTATTCACCAAGGGGTTGACCACTATAGGTCGGGTTTGCCTTCCAAGCTAGGCCTTCGTTACTCACAGAGTCGGTGACTGGAGATTTAAGGTGAGATGGTGGCCAATCGGACGCGGCGGAATAGGTGTTTTTGTTTGATGGAGTTTTCCGTTGAATTATTGTTCCTACTACCTCGTGGCAGGGAAATCCGTAAGGGAATATCTATTGAAGTCATGAGAACGACAAAGTAGCGAACAAGACTTGTTTTCCATGTTTGATCATCAGGCTAATTACAACACAATAAATATGAAAACAGTAACTGGGGTGAGTCAGAAAAACGGTCAATAGAGGTTATGGACGGCGTGTTTGTTATCAGTTACGCAATCACTGTTCCAAATCGTGGGCTTGATTGATTGTGGGCCAGGGGAGATTAAGTGTCCGCACGAACTTCTTCTGTGCGCAGAGGTCAGGGTTGCGCAATCGGATACTAATGGCCTCGGCAACGGTCAACATTCGGAATCTCACCATTTTTGATCGATTCCTTGGCACTCGGTAGACAATCTGAAAAGCATCTTTCTTACTGACAGAATGATTAGAGCAACAGTCGCGCTTGAAACCGTTTAACCACACCACTATTCAACCACGCAGGATGATGTTCACGCACTCTGTCAGACAATCGCCTTGTAGTACGACCAATGTATGATGCTCGACACGAGCAAACAAATGAGTACACAACAGCTGGTTGTAGAACAATGGAAGTTTGTCTTTGAGTTGTGACATGATAACGGGTGTTGAACGGAAACTCACGCACAATTGAGCGGCAGGGTAGGTTGTTTCGACTGACTTTCTGAGTTTTCTTGTATGAGGTTTCATTCCGCCAAATCAAAAGCGGAACTTTGTAAGATGTCTGACTGGTAGGGCGTTAAAGATCTGTACCCCTGACACTTTACAAGCTGAGCTAGACTTTCTACAAGAAGTGTTCATGCAGAATGGCTACCCAATGCGTTTCATTCAGAAGGCGATGCAGGCGGTAGAGATGAAACTTAAGCCACCCTCTGTGAATAAGAAACTTGCGTTTATTAGTCTTCCTTTCAAGGGAGATCCCATGGCCGAAGTTATCTCAAGAAGGGTTTTGAAAGTCAGTTGAAGCAACCTACCCTGTACTTCAGGAGACACTTCACTTTTTTGGTGCTTTCTTACGGTACTCCAGATCTCAACTATAAATTGAGGTGGGTTTGGTTGACCTTGTGGTATCTGACGTTGAGCGAAGAAATGCCTTATTTGGTTGACGGTTGTCTTTGTTTTCTCTTTCATTCTGTTCTCCATACCGTAATGCTTGCGTTGTTCGCATTTGGCCGAAATTTGTAACTGGTTCGGGTCATTCGTTAGAATTGTGTGTTCTCTTACACAGCAGATCTTGAACAGTATGTTTGCACTGTTACACGGGCTGTATATTGCTGTTAAGAACCCATCCGAAAATCAATACTGCCGTTGATTAATTCGGCTGATTCTTGTGAGTCCGTGGAAGTAGCCGTTTAGGGTGCCCTGGGGTTTTGCACGCTTACCTGAGACGACGTGACTTCAACGACGGTTGCCGACATTTCGTGTCTTTGATACTCCAGTTGTGAATTATCTTCTACAAATGTGCTATCCTGCGTCTTCAGCGAAAATCTTAGAACTGTCGACACTGCCCTAAACATTTGCCAGTCACGTCTTCAGACACCAGCTGAATCTCTTGTTGTGCGTGCTCATATTGAGACGAAGCCTGATTTAAGCGACAGCAAGCTTGTAAATTGTACGGCCACTGACGACGACTGGTAGTCACCAGGCCCTTGTAAAACAACCCAATCGTAAGGCAGGCTAGGGAAGTAACAGTCTGAGCACTTTACGAAGGTTTTCACAGATATTGTCTATTCCGTCATACTTTATAATTCAGTTTCACTTCTCAGTCGGAACAAAATAACCATTCTTGGTTAATTTCCGTGTGAAATTGCAAACAAAGGGATGTATCTAAAGTGCCGTCCCTTCGCTCCATGAGAATCGTCCAGTGATCACACACTCAGTTCTCACGGACCACCGCATAACGTTTAGACTCGTCATTACGCCATCTTCATACTTTCATGTTTTCAACTGCGGAGGGTGATGTATGACGTGGAGGGAGGACTCTTGTCTCCTACTTAAGTTATTCATGACGTAGTTGTAGACTATAAACACGTTTTTTCGGAATTCTGACATTGTTGCTTAAATCAGTTTGTGGTCTTTTCGGTCTAATTCTCATTTCCTTTTAATCTACTTTTTAGAGAGCTGCAAGTATGGTTGTTTTATTCGTTTTTTATTTTTCTGATATCATTTCACTTTGAAATTGATATCTTTTATATGCTGTATACTCATTGCTCTCGTATCTCACGATTGAATTACCATACCTTTCCAGAACGTGGTCCACAAATCAGCCTCCATTATCAGCACAACGGCAGTTCCACATATTCCCTTGGAAAAACAAACCTTCCTCAAGTGTTGACCCTCGGTTTCAGCTGGAATTCGCACAACAGACTTTCCATTTTGGTCATATATTTAAATGACTCATGTGACGAAGGAATCTATCAATGATTTTGAAGCAGACCTCGGAGGAAGTAAGTTTGGGTGTCAGTTTTGCGATATCTATAAGTTACTGATGAGTAGTCGGGGATTTGGTTAATTTCAAGTTGAACATCATGGGAATGCGACAGCTGCGATCAATTGTGGGTGATGTTCAACTTGAAATTAACCAAATCCCCGACTACTCATCAGTAATCTAAAATATCGCCTAGCAGGTTTAATGAGATCGGAGATTTCGACCTGTCTAGGAAGTCCTAATCGCGGGGTTATCGATTGGAGTTAACAGACAGTAACTGTGTCTCCTATCGAGACGATCGGGCAACCTGATCATTACTCACAAGCGAAAGTGGTTGAGCGTTCACATATGATAATTCGGTCGTGCCTAATGTGAGGTCAATGGCGCAGTGGTAAACACGGTTGCCTCATGAAAGCATGGCCGGAGTTCTAGTCCCGGCAGTGGCAAGGATATGCACTACTGACGAGCTCTAATGAGAGCGAAACTCGAGTCTAGTGCTTCTTTTCGAAAGGGGCCGACTGGAAAGTCTATGGGAATGCGACAGCTGCGATCAATTGTGGGTGATGTTCAACTTGAAATATCTATAAGTTGTAATTTGTATTAGCTGAAAACCTTTGCGTACGTACAATTCCGATACAAGTCTGACTCGCGGGCTCAGTTGGTCGACTGAAATCCAGTAATCCTCCACATCCATTAAAGGGCGGGGGAATCCAGTTGTCACGCAATGTTCCTTGATGTAGTGTTAGCCAAGAAAAAGGGTAGTTAGCTCCGAAAATCGGTTAATCCAAAAGAGGCTCATCTGAAGACTATGACTGTTGTGAAACGTCCAACTCTGGTTAGACACCCAGATGTGTTTACCTGCGTCACTTGCTGTGGATCTCTTCAATCCTTATTGACTGCTCTAGCTTCGACAAATATACTGTCTGTTTTACGCTCAACAGTGTCAATATGGGAAATTTGTCCGTCCACATAACTGACGTTCTCAAATACATAGGCAAAGGTTAACTTTGAGTGTGAACTTGAGAAGTGCGTCTTTGCGGCTTTGTGTCATGTTGTTACGAAGCTGAGACTGTTAAAGAGATGAACAAAACTTACCATGCACGATGGGTGCTGTTCCTATTCGGTAAACAAAACACCCATGTGTTTTAACAATCAACAGTGACTGCAAACTGGTGCATGTTTGATTAAAGTATAATTAACACCAGACTGATCGTTTCATCTTTATATCTGCTTTCCTTCTCCTTGTTATGTGAGGAAAAGTGTATGTTAATGCTAACGTTCCTTATTTCACTGACTTCTTAAAATTATATCCTTCAATATTCTCTCTTATACACATCCTGCTGGACAAGTTGTTTGGCTGTCACAATTATCCCCAAAAAAGTACTACCGAGATCGGATATTTGACTACAGTTTAACTCCCCCCTCCGAGAGAGTGCCAGGTGCTCGCTGCCGCCACATGTGCGTGATCAGCATGAGGGCTGGACAACCGGACAAGCCTGCCCATTGTACACACAGGTGGGAGTCGGTCGCTCATGCTGTTGCACTTTGCTTGGTATGTATCACGGATTTGACCCTTAATCATATTAGTGACCTCACTCTTCAGGTCTGCAATTTCAAACGACCCATCTGTCACATGATATCGTGGTCAGTTGAGCTGACGCCACCAACGTGCCTGAACTTGGGGAGGATGAACTGTGGGAGTTGGTTACAATCAAGTTTAGGCAACCTATCTGAAATGTGGTGGAGGTTAGCTGCTGGTTGCAGGAGCGGGCCGGTGGGGTGAACAGCTGCAGTGAATGTACTCACTACTCATCGAACATTTATTTTATCTACGATGCTGGAAAACTGTTCACTGACGACAGTACTCTACTGGCGATAAAAAGTATTCAAAATTACATGGCATCAGAGAACGTGATTGCCTATCACAGGAAGAGTCGGAAACATTCGGTGGTTTATTCCACGCTTATCTTCTTTATGGAAAAAAACTATTAAATTCGCTTAGCGTGTTAGGTTTGCGACACGATATATCGAAGGGGCCTTTGCCAAAAATCTGTCGTTTGACATTACATGTAGTCACTCTAAGGGAACCTTGTATCCTTGTGCTCACTTGCACGGAACTTTTATTATCGTTATCATAAATTTTGAATGAATACATAGTCCCTATTTCGAGCCGACCTTCAGTGGACTATTAATGCCTCTGAAAACTTGCTTCCACTTCATAAACCGTATGCCAGACAAACCGGACAGATTCGGCAACAACTTGGGGATGGTTGTCAACCCCACAAAGAACTATTTCCACACTGTCCTACCTGCGCTCTTGTGAATCCCCTTAGAGGTGTGATGACCCTTTGGTTGATGATGTTCTAAGTTTGATGGATGGTCTATTACACAAGGGACACCATATAACAACGGGTAAATCCTTTTGCCAGTCCTTTCTTAGTTGATTTGCTGCTGAAGAAATGACCTTCCTCACTAAAAACACTGTAAAAGCCACTATGGGTTGCTACAATGGGTTAATACAGAAACACTCTCGCCACACGAAGAAATTCCCTACGGAAGTGTTATTGGGGACAAGTGATTACTTCCTTTCCAGACATAAAGAAAATTCCATTCATCTCATTTCCATTCTGCGCAGACGGCCAGATTGACGTTCCAAAAAAAAGAAAGTCACTCCTTGCTGAATTTTGTGGAAAAACAACTATGGGGTTGCGATCGTGGGCAACGTGCCTCGAATGCACAGCTGTGGGTGCTGATCGAGGTGGCGACTTATTGCTGTTTGGGGAAACACTCTGGACAGTACAACTTTTCAGGCCGAGGTTTGTTACAACGAAGCTGTGAGCGCATTGATCAGCAGAAAACGCTCCCCTATAATGTTGACTGAGCAGTTTTGTAGAAAACATTAATCGTTAATTGCTCTACCGTTTCGCAACCCAGTCCAGTCGCTTCTAGCATAAGAGTACAGTGTTGAACTCGGAACTGTAAACGTTAAAACACTTTTACTTGTCTTGAGTGTCAATATCCAGTATACCATTCTCTTCATTGCTTATGAGGGTCAACAGTTCGAGTGTCTCCGTGTAAGTCGTGCAGAAGCATTTGGATTGGTGCTGTTTTTATCATTTAGTAAGCTGAGCTGTTACTTTTTTTAATGTATGGTATGAATGTAAAAGTTTCTCATTGTTTCCTTGAGTTTTATATAAAGATGAGTGTTTTTACTGTTTTCCAATAAATTTTTCGGATGGTGCTACCACGTTAGCGTAAGTAAGTTTAAGAGCTCACTTTACTTGTCAGCAGCTAGTTCAGTTTTCAATCGTTGGCACTGACTCTTTTGAAATAGTTACTGCAGTCATATGAAAATAGACAAAGTGAACCCTTTTGGACGTCTTAGCTCACAAAAAATTGTGGTTGTTCTAGTTCTAAGTTGCAACTAAGGCGTCTTGTTCAGCGCAACTCGGGAGTCGCCCGCGGTTTTCGAAATAATTTGAACTAGGGATACGACATGAACGCACATTCGCACACTCCAAATATACGTGGTTACTCCACAATCCTGACTTCGTACATCGTTGGTCGCGGCTGTCCAGGTTGATTCACTGAGCGATGACCGCGCATTTTTGGGGTGGTCGGATGTCTGATTATGTAATGTGGTGAGTCGTGATTTTCTGAAAAGTGCAGAACACTTCACTTGCACTCTGTTTTAGACCTCACTTCCCACCTCTCTCGTGTGACGGAACTGATTAATAAATAGTGTTTGCAAGCCAACTCAGTACCCCTATATTAGAACTTTTTGTTTGGAACTGGAATTTATGCACAATCTAAAGCCATAGCAGATGTTCCTAGTACTGCACAGGTTGTTCTTAGTATGATAATGCGCTTCGAGTGTAACTGTTGAACCTTCGAGGAACTGGTTTTTGTTGTTGCGAAAACCATCTTGGGCATAGTGTCCAAGCTACTTTGTTGTTCTTTATCTGTTCGCACCTCTCGTTGAGCATAATGTACATAGCGTAGCGTGGAACACTTCTACCACCAACCTTTCACGTTTTTTTCAATGAGACCTCTTCTATTGATTGCCTGCAACATCGTGTAAAATACTGACGTAAACAACATGAGGTCTGTTTTTGCGTTATGAAGCGTTGAGTTCTTACCATTCTCTCTTTTATCGTCGGTTTTTCCAGGTGTTTTTCGTCGAAAGTTCTTCAATAATTTGTAAACTATTGGCCAAACTGAACGCCTTTCACTCAACAAATGTGTAGTCTTCCTGATATTCTGGTTAACTTCAAAGTGAATCGGGGTTAACTGTGTCAGTTTATTTTGAGTTTCGACTATATTGTGCGTTCATACGTCGCCACGGTCCTAATGCCATTCATTTTCGGCATGTCTATTGAATGCATCGGATCGCTTCAACACAATCCGGTCCACACCCATAGCAGTTAGTTCAATTTGTCCGAAATTTCGGTCATTGTGGTAGCCGCGCTGGCTTTCGCTGTATAGATCACCGTTATTTCTACATGTCTTGCTCATCTTGACCATGTGGTATTCATACCACCGATGAGCCTAGTCAGACAGATTGTTCAAATCAAGGTCAGCACTGCCGGTCAGAGAACGGACATCGTCGAACAGACACACCGCCCAGTGGATGTCACCGTGACTCTTTCTTGCTTGTGCATGTACACTCATTAAATCTGAGTTCGGGTCGACCGTGTTGGTGCCGGTCTAATGGACGCTGCTCTACGACCGAGGTTGACATAAACCGTTGTGACGTTGGAAAATTTTCCATTCCACGTTACCGGGGTAAAATACGTTGACGTCAATGGCTTCGACTCCTAGCGAAGAAAAGTCGCCCAAGCTGTCTGTCTTAAGGTATCCAAAACGTTTGTTTGCTATGAATAATAGCAATTATCGAATCATCGTGACAGACTATCTGTCAACTAAAAAGTGCTATGGCCGATAAGTTTTCTCTGTTGAGTGGATAAGCGATGTATCCCATCCTCCTCATAATTGTGATTACCCCAGACGTTTTCACACAGGTCGCTTATTTCTACTCTTCTTTCCATAAGTCATTAAGTTACCTATTTCGTCGGGTGTTCAAAAACGAATACGCACAAGCATTAGAACTAAAAAGCGGAATTCCGCCAAATCGGTTTAACCGCTAAGGAATACACCTTGCGATTTGTCAACTGATTTCCTTAATTTATTGCTGTACATTCTATTTCGTTGGACGAATAAAAGGTCGGTCTGGTTACCGACCTCCGATTCCCGTTATAAAGCAAGCTATGTTTCAAGCATTAAGTGGTCACAATGCCCATTGTTGAGCTCACTAAGGGTGAACGTTAAACCTGGTCGTTGCATTCAACAGAATTCCTTGTCAAGTGGTTGGAGATCTTCTCTCCTACCATACTATCTTTACCATCTGGCAGACTTTCGTGGTTGTGCAGTGGACACTCGGTATGAAAGCTTTCATTCCTGTCCACGGCCTGCCTGGTTCATCGCAGCACACCCGGTTGATGACTGGGTGATTCTCTCACACCCTTTGTTTACCTAGCTGTCTTGAACGGGATCCTTGGCCAACGCTTTTTCTCATATACACTAACAGTACTGCTTAATCCTTGAGACCTTTTGAACATCGAGAGATTAACCTCCCCACTGGGCCAGTGTCTCCCCATTTATCCGTCTATGCACTGTCCGGGCTGGCCGCATGTCAATCTCTCACAATATATCGGGACGTTCTATAGGCCCGGTATAATCAACAAACAAGGCAGGGAAAAAGTGACAGTAGTGCTCACTTCCAATTGGTTTTACAGTTCATCATGTTTAGAAACCGTCCATGTGGGTGATTCATCGCGGCTCGCATCCATCCAACGACTGACCTGATTCGGGTCGGAAGCTCATAGCTGGTTATTCTTTAATCAAAATTCAGGACCTCTTAGCCCAATTCGCTGTGTCTATAGTACCTACGTCGTTTAAGCATATCCGTTTTTATCTTGGACCACACTAAATGATTGCGGAACGTTAAAAATAGTTGCTCGTCCTCACTGTATATCTTACTTGTTGAGGCTGTGATTTTCCTTTCGCGCGATGCTTCAGGTATTTTGTACTCACCATCTTTCCTTTTCGGTTCTTGTTTGGCGCGCCTTTCGTTCAGCTTGTGAACAATTTCAGTAATTTGTTTATCATTTGCTGAGAATGGGCGCAGTATGGTTAATCACTTTTCTTGAAGTGGGTGTTGATACACGTTTTGGCCCAAAGTAAGAGCGAACAGTAAGAATAGTTGATCTAAAAGGTGCGGCTCAGACTCAGCATACTCTCAAAGGTCCGGATGTGGTTGCATTGGGGGCCGAGTCACACGGCCTTAGTTTCATTGGCGTGGCCTGTTTAGGTTATCTGGAACCACGTTTTAACGAAAAGCATATGTAGAAATGCAAATGTTCACATTTGGGTTCAACTCACTACCATTTACTCCTATCCAGTCTTCAGGTGCAAAGTGGTTTTTGAGGCGTAATGTAAACACAGCCTATTAACTTGTACGGACAGACATTGTATGTAGGATGTTATTGATGCTCAGGTGCACATCCCCAACGGGACATACCATCTGCTCAGTTACTTCACATGCTGTGTTGTTATATGGCACCAACTTCAAGCTGTTGGCGATGGGTGAAGCCTCGTCGATCAAACAATTACGATCAATGAGTATCGTGAGTAACTCACTAATTAATGCTACAAAACAACCTCCATACAGCGACCCCTATAAGCGACTATCTCCAGGCAACCACTGCTTAAGTCCTCCTTCGCGAAGTGTTTATTGCACTGTCCTGGTCCATTGTGACCGTCGGTTACTGCCAGGCCATATCCTTTATTCTAGTTACCAGAAGAACTCCAGTTTATTTTGTCATTTGATTTCTATTGATTTAAACCACAGCACTGATTAACTTAAGGCCTCAAAACGGTTCCAGTTACAAATGGTCAGTACTGAGCCAACATATGACGGCTATTATGATCCAATTAGCATGGTGGGCGTGGTCTGATGTGCCGGATACTGACTGCGCTGCGACCTGGTAGCATTGTGGATCCACAGCATATTGGACTTTAGGGCACTGGCAACTGCTGAATGTAAGTGGCGATAATTTACACTCACAACGAAAATAGTAATGATTCGTTTCGGTGCCGACGGAGAATCATCAAGGTCAATTGCGTGGTCAACTAAGCTATAGCAGTTAGTGCTCGGCCTCTGTTGTTCGTCGTGATCATGGCTTTTTGCTCTACACTTTTACATTCATTTAGTCCGATTCTTGTCGCTGTGCTTATCGATATACGTATTCTGGTTGCCAAGATAAAATCGAGGCGTTAGCATCTCACAACGCATGTCTTCTTTTTATCCTGATGGATTAGACAAAGAAATTTGAATGATCCAGTTTTAAAAAGCCCAATTTGCCCAAGACTTCCGAAACAATCATGTAATACAGCTTAACCGAACAATATCATTTTTAGGAATTCATCGGAATAAATACATTACATTTGCGCCTAATTTCTTCAGGACGATCATTATTGGAATTAACAGTATGTGGTCAAATGAATGCATGTAAAATAACTACTTGAATAATGGTTCTTGGTTCGTTCGCCGACCAACGAATGTGTCAGGGTAGTCTTAAATGCTAAACACAATGTTTTTAGGCGCACAATCACAAATTGTGCAAGCCAGTTCTGACGGTTTCAGCTCTGGCCAGAATGCGACGCACCATTTCTCTCTGCTGACTGACCTTCATTTAGCAGACTGAACCGACCGCATTTAGTCACATTACAGTATACACCGCAAAGTCAATCGATACTTCAATAATGACTTCACACAGTAGAGCACCGTTGTCGCAAAAGCTTCGGAATCGGAAAATGATCAGCTTCGGGAGTAATTCTGTTGCAACGATCATCCTATAATTTTCCACCCACTGCCTTATTTATTTCGCTATTTTTATCACACATTATCATCTCGGCCGGAAGTATACATTACTGTTTCTTTTTTGGTGTAGTTCGTTTCGTTGGCCGTTATCAAACAGGTTAACTTCTAAATGAGCAGGTGTTAGTACTTTTTAGTATTAGCTGACTACTACACGTCTTAGAGTAAACCCGTACATGTTGATGCCTTGTACTGATGGCGTTTTAGACACTTCGACAAAACCGCATTTTCTTCTGATGTCGTTGAATTCATTGGTAGATTGTGTCTGAAGTTCCCACATGGATTTTAAGAACGCCGAAACTTCTGGTGTGTTTGCGTCTTAGTGCTGTTCACCCCTGTGGTAGCTATTTGGTTTTGTTCGTTTAGTATAGAGTGAGCCAACCTCACTACTGATTGTTTCTCTTTTTCGCGCTAGCTTCCTTTTCCAGACCGCCAAGTTTGTTCATCCAGATACAAAAGCCATTGTTGTTAATAGTCGAAGTTGGATAGATTCACGGGATTTTTGTTGGTGCGTTATATTTTGTGAATTCTTTATCACCTCTATGTCAAGTATGGACTGTGCGCTTGCATCTGGCTGAATTTCACTTTCTTGGAGAAGATGTAACCTTCAAGCTTTTTTCTCGTTAAAATGCTTTGCGTTCAGTGTGATCATTTTCGTGATTTCTGCCTTACGTTAAGTTATATTTTTGTTACTAGAGTGTAATAAGCCCCATTGTTTATTTTGTGCAGTCCATATTAAGATCGTACTTTTTATATTCATATCTGCTAGCAAAGGATGAAAGGACAATTTGATGCCAACCGGATAATATGTTTGAATCATCTCATTCACAATAACGTTATTCTGGCAGGCGTGTTCGTGTCCTCGCTGCATGGATCTAAATGGGAAAATATATGCACTGAAACAATAGTTCTCAACCTTCAGAGCTCAGGTCACGTCTTCACACCATTCTTCATTGTGTCACTTGTTACTTTTTATTATCATCTCTGGGGTACGTTACAATCAAGCACATGAGCCGTTCGCTTGTTCGCTTGAACTGTTTCTCAGACTATGTGCTGGTGCCATTTGGTAACACTTTTTTGGCATTGGGACTTTGTTTGGTTTTTTTCAAACCCGTTATAACTGTTAGGGCGATGCACAGTCAAAGACGGTCCACTATGTAGAATTTACTTTAGCTGTACTGTTCTCTCGATGTGCATGTGTAGTAGTCTTCCCAAACAACGTCTACTTACAAAATTAGCTGAAGTGGCTGCTGCCGGGAGATAGGTCGTTGTTCGTAAGAAGTTCCACAACTCATCAAATTTTAATAACCTTTGTTAAAAAATTATGTAGAACGTATCAAAAATGGCATTCAGAAATCTGTCATCTTTGAGTATTTTTTTGTAAGCTTCTATCGTAGCCCTCTTTTCTTCACTTGTTAGAACCTACATCTTTTCTTATTGTACGCAGCCCACTGGCTACAGAAACTTCAAAAACAACCCGCCATATTCCAAGTTATTTTCTGTTTTGATTTGTTAGGTACCTTCAGAGTCAAATCAGCTTTGGGTAGTCATAGCAGTGGGTTAGTTGATAATCACACCATCTTTTTGAGCACACCCTAACTGATGGAATAGATTAATGTAACAAAGAAGCCCAAATGGCTGTTTCCTCTTCTGCTTCTGATCGCACACTGGAATAAGCGTGATGTGCTGCACATGCGTGCACACTCCAACGTCAAGTTTGGTTGGGCGCATGAATTGGTATGCAAACGGTGGAGGCGTTTGCTGCACAGTTTGAGGGGAAATACATAAGTGGTCGCCGTTAGAAGTTGGGGAGGCGTACTTTCAGAAGACAGCTGATCACTGAATCAAACGGAACTGGCCCCTGTTTGGGGGGTAGGTTTTGTTGGGAGATTTAATGTGTTACGGTTCGTATTCGTTGTGGTTGTTAACTAACATTTTCTCATATCGTATGATGGAGTATTGGTTACATCGCTATCATTTGGCATTTGACTATCAAACCAAGGTTATTTATGCACACACCAGTTTAATCTTGCAAGTGTCCCGCCGATCTTTTCTGAACAAAAGTCTTACCAGTGTCCATTTTGTTCCCAGGGCGTCTTGTCATCGACCTAGAGGCTGTGGAACCTTCGGCGCTGAACTCTAAGATGGCCACCTTGGTGGCTGCAGATCTTGTTCCGCTGTCATCTGAAGGTTCCTCGTTACCCCGAAGCACAATTGGCAAGCGTTCACAGAATGTGTGCGCAAAACGTATGCAAATTGCGTAGATCTCACGTTCGTTTCCTGTTGTTCATCGTTATTTATCAACCAGATTTTTGCTTGCACAATAAATCGATTTTTAAGCTTATTTTGTAGCATTCATTTAATTCAGTCCTTGCCGCTGTCTCACCGCATTGACATTCTTTCTTTTGTCTTCACTAGAGTGCACGTTAAAACCTCTCCTTCCGGTGAGTGCTTCCAAACCCGGCAAGAAGAAGAAAACAAAATTGGTATGAGATTATTTTAGTTCTTGCCTTCCCCTTTGTTTACTAGTTTTTCTCCCCATAGTTCGTGTTGTATTTGGTATCCGATTTCATAGATTCACGTCGAAGACCTGTTGGGCTCACACAATGTATCGAGTTTCAAATATTTGTTTTGTTGGGAGGGGATTTCTCATGAGCATAGTTGGTGTTTTGCAGGTGACGGCTTTTGAGGAATCATCGGTTAATGTTAGACTGACTGTTCCAACTTGTTAGACAATTTTAAATTTTGATTTCTTTAAGCTTATATCAGCCATGTTTGACTAGTTTGTTTTCATTGATCTACTAAATATCTGTGGTGATACATCCAAACTGTTACATCGTCACACGGAAGGTTTTTGTTGTTGACTTCCTAAGCTAAGTTAGTCCGATTAATCTGCCCGAGCTCTAAACCTGTCTGCAGATTGTGGACGGCCCAGTTGTCACAACCCTCTCTCTGATCATGGTTGTTGCAATTCAAAAACTGACAGAAAAGTAAGTCCGAAGCATTCTGGACCGCTGCAGTCTTCCGAAAAGTTTTTAAACGCGCTAGACCTCCGCAGAGGATCTACTGCGGACTTCCGTATGGGTTATTCCTGTGTCTTTTCTTCTTTTGGATGTCAGCAGGGCATCAAAACCGTTCGCTTACGGATAGAGTACGGGTGCTTTTGGATCTATTATTTTCTTGTTCCGATTCTATCCGTCACATCTGGATCTGAGGGTTCAGAGTCAGATTTTTTTCCAGATCGATCACCAGTTGAGGGATTCGGTCCGGTCGGCCGATTTAGTTATATACACCCCACGATAACACTATACAACCACCCCGTTTCTCCAGACTCATGTTTGAAACGATTTATATGCCTGATCATTTGAGGCCGACATAGACCACATTGTCAACAAGATGGTTTCTAAATTGGGACCTCGACTGAATAGTCGAGGGAACGGCGAAAAATGACTGCAACAAAACTGTACGACCATCTCAGGCCACTCGGATGCCGTCCGGCTGATGTGCCGGCTTTACTTTTGTCTATCACATGTGTGTCATTAAGGTCGCCGTGTCGCTTTGCTAGTGAGATTGTTTTGACCTGATTGTTAAGTGACTAACCTTCATGTGTGCAGTATCTCCTGTCTGGAGGCGGTGAACTGACCGATTTAGAATCTCTCTAACAATGCAGCTGAACATTCGAGGGATTACAAGTAAGTTCTAGAATTCCTCGAATGCCGTCATACGCTATTTGAGAAGACTAAAATACATCGTGCAGACGAGTTTGAAGGGACGATCCTTTCAAAGCGAGATAAACGACGCACATGTGTTATTTTTGCTTAGTTTTTCTTTGTCTATTTGGATTAATCTATTACTCTACCGTTTCGTGGACTGACTTCGGAACCAACAGCAGCCCAAGTCCTAGAACCCGCAGATACCGCTGAAAACTGATAATGATGATGCTAAGATCGTTGCTTCCACATAATGTTCACTTCATTGATGAGTGTAAACAGTATTTGCGGTTCTAGTGCATGGAGTTACTGTTTGTATGATCTTCAAAAGGAGGAGACGTGTCTTAGAGTGTGCACTAACAATGGGCACTTTCTAGTAGTATTGAAACATCTTTTACTTTTGGTGCGTATGAACTGATATACTAGGTGGTAATTAGGAAACAACTTCCGTGCTCAAACGTTGGAACACTTTCAATTGCTATTCATTTGTTGAAACTAATAGAGGACTGTATTTTACCGACGACGTTACGCCTCATGTCGTAAGCCATATATCGCAAGTGCGTGATTACTTCTTGAAAGGACCAAGATTTTGAATTGGCCGGCGTGCAGTCATGGTTTCAGTCTTGCGGAAACCCGATGAGGTTTACTAACTACATATACAATTCCACCAAGATATACAATTTTTCAGCTAGATGGGTGTTTGCTTTGAAGTAAACGTGGTGGGGTTGGAGTACTGACGTATTGCCTTTTTGTTGTAACTGGATCTACGGCCTACGAGCGCGTAAACGGAATAACGGTCAATGAAACAGCGGATAACAGCACGACGAATAACGGTAATGAACAACGGAGTATACGCGATCAGTTAGTCTCTTCCCATCCACCCGAGGCTACCGCATGAACACAGGAAAAAGACTGGCCTTCAAACAGAGCTTCTTTATGTCGCTCAGCCCGAAGACAACATGGTCACAAACCCGTTCGTATTTATAGGGTTTGGGACTAGCAACAAGCAAGGTCAAAGGGAATGGACCAGACAAAAGTCTAGACGGTACAGTCGGATGACAACAACAGTTGTCACGACGGCTAGGTCGATCGTGAAGACCGGAGCAGTGCACGACCATGGCAAAGGTGAAGGTCACTCACAAGTGAACTTTGTTAGTCTTCTGGTCACACGATATTTTCGGGGAAACTGGCGACTCCTCCGACACCCTTGTATCGAAGACCTGAACCACAGCAGCCGAGGCACGCCTTACTAGAACTTTGCAGAGTTACGACGCATTGGTCGGTCAATTTTGTGCGCAATTTATTTGTTATAGATACTTCCCGTACAGAATTGAGCATACTGGTTTTCAGTGTGATTCGTCCGTTTTTCCGAGAAATATTCGATGTCGACGTAATAATTAGAAAGGTATTGCTAAAAAATGGAGTGGCCATATAATTATGCCACATTGGGCATTTACCTGCTTCAAGGAAACTATGGGCCAAGAACGCCACACACGTGCTGTTTTGTTCACGCTAAGTAGACCGTGTGCGAGGCAGACGGGATTCTCATGGTCTTCGTATCAGATGATGGGAGTCTTACGCCAGCGAACGATTTCTGGTGTAGACTGTTCATCTGCATTGATGGTTGCGGCTTAGTTCAAAACTGATGCCATTATTTGGAAACGTGTGTTTCTTTTCGATGTTATATTCGATCATCGTCATCCCTTTCAGCTTTAAGCCATAACCGTGGACAGTTTATGTGGTGGAGTGCAGCCAATCGTGTACGCCATATCTCCATTGACCAATCAGGACTGGATCTCCGACCACCGGCCCAGCTGAACATGAATGAGGATGAAGGACTTCCAGAAAAGATGGAAAATGTGGAAATTTCAAGATTTCCGGACGCTAGCTCGACTATCGTCAGCCGAGAAGGAGTTTCAAATGGCGATATTTCGACATGCCATCGGAGAGCAGGTTGTCCGGTGGATTAGTACATTTCCGTATGAAGCAGACGAAGACCCAGAAGATTGGGAAAACGTGATGAACGAAGTAAAATGCTATTGTTTGCGGCTTACGAACGACACTTTTGAGAGTTATAAATGTAATTGCCACGTCCAAGAACCAAGAGAATCCATAGATAAATTTGTTCAAGCTCTGAGGTCCATGGCCACAACCTGCGGTTTCTGTAACTACGTGCATAACAAACTGATCA
>LOND01000127.1:125337-161941 GCA_014220965.1 Paragonimus kellicotti | reverse complement strand
AGCTATTTCTCTGAAGCTTAAGGGATCGCGTATATCAAACAACAGTGAGGGCTGTATTACTTTACGGCAGCGAAACCTGGCCGCTCAGGGTAGAGGACGTGAACCGTCTTCAGGTATTTGACCACCGATGTCTGCGTTCAATCGCTCGTATCGGGTGGCACCAGCGAGTGAGCAACGAGGAGGTTAGGAAGCGGGTGTTTGGCACTGATTGTCAAACGAGTTCTCTTGTTCAGTCGCTACATTTGCACAGACTTAGATGGTTAGGTCATGTACTAAGGATGCCAGCTAGTCGTTTGCCACACCGAGCACTGTTTGCCGACGCTGCGGCCGACTGGCGCAAGGTGGACAGATGATGACCTGGCGTAGACAAATGAAATCGTTCACGAAGGGGTTGGTCACTGTAGGTCGGGTTCGTCTCCCGGGCTGGGGCCCTCGCGACTCACAGAGTCGGTGGCTTGAGACGTTAGGTGAGATGGCGGCTAATCGAGCTCAGTGGCGTGAATGTGTCGTTGTTTGCCGAGTTGTCTGTGAAGTGAGTGCACTTAATGATGCGGGGCAGTGAAAGCCGTAAGGAAGCTGTCTTGCTGATGACGCCTTACTTTCACTACAGCTCGGTTGTTTGTTTGCAAGGTGTAGGCGCCTTGATGTTGTATGTTTGAATATAGACGTAGCTATTTTTAGTAGTTAGGTCCCTTCCCTCTTTTCCTTCTCTCTTCCTATATAGTTTTTTTTCCTTCGTGGTTGTGTGGCAGTTAAGCATCAGTGTGAACCACTGATGTATTGCTGTCTATTATGATGAAAATGAAGAGTGGTCCAAGTTTGGCAAGGACAACCCAACCTAGAAGGTATTCAGTGTGTGCGATTGGAGTGAACGAACCCCACCAGGGTATACGATCTGCCGAAATTGAATTGAATGGAATAACAATAAACTTCCAGGTGGACTCAGGTGCAGGTGTCAACCTCGTCCCTCGGTCCTGCTGACGAATACGAACCTCGTACTTCGAATGTGGAATGGAACAACGGTGAGGCCCACGGGGAAGTTTACAGCAATCCTACGCAACCCAAATAATGACAAACGTATCGAACAAGTTTTGTTTGTGATCAAAGAAAATTTTCCACCACAGTGTCGTACGAGCTGCCAATAGTTCAAGATGTAATGGTGTAATAACTAAGTTCAACTATATAGGGAGAACCAGATTAGAGAAGAAAAAGGGGAAAAACAATGGAGCTTCAGAAGAGTAAAAGAGAAGATCCAACAACCTGGCAGATACAAGTCCGTTATTGATTGCGACACACCAGCATGTCCTTCAGCATTCCTAATCAGCGGTGTGGATAGTCGCAAACTTCTCAACCGGCTAGACGGCACCGACCGACTTTGTTCAGCGGGACAGTCAAAACTTCAATGGTCCGTGATCGCATTATTTTCTGGTCATTTTGGGGTTTCCTCCATTCATCGGCAAATACTCTGGGCAGTGTACAGTGCGGCAGACGCTCCGACGACATGCAGAACACGTGACATAACCAGCGAAAATTGTGCGTATTCATTATACCCGTCGTCGGTCACGGACTGACGCATTTCTCAAATGCGCGCTGTCGGACTGTCGCGTTGCTCATACAGTTACCCAATTTGATACAGGCTAACCGGCGTAACAAAACTGGGCGCACACGCATAGTAAACCCTGCTTTTTTAATCGACAATCAAAAATCATTGCGATGCCACAATTGACGAAAGTTGGCGATCGCATTACGTGCTTTCGCTATCCTTCTGGACACCTCTTCGGCAATATTTCGATCCATTGGGCAAACACTATCTAAGCAGATGAAGCGATTGACAGTCTTCAGCGGCCTTCCCTGTAGTAAAAAAGTGGGGGCATTGCCAACACAGCCTTCAAAGTCCTGTTATGTCTACCGCTTAACAGAATGAAAAGAGACGGTCTATTGCAACAACATAGAACAGGTACAGAACAGTCAATTCAAAGTAAGCGGGTATACACTGTGTAAACAACAGACGTATGAGCGATTAGTTCCCACGGTCGATAAGATGGCCAGTTCAAATGGTTATTGATTGATCGATAGACATGCACACAGCACATGTGGAACGGTCGATGACGTGTCACGCGGACGTCTCATGTCATCACTGGCGCACACTGCTGCCAAAACTGAGGGGCCTGTTATCCTGGCTATCAACCTTTCGGACAGTCACTACCACACTTGAGATGGACCTGTTTGAATCTTGTTGGCTTTTGCGCTGGCAGGACAGAGCGAATAACGGAGGCTTTCTGCTACCTTATTTCACCAAATAATTCAAGATAGCCCAGAAGGATCAAAGCCATTCGTCAGAGTCCTCGTCGCAAGTTGCTTTCCTAATTATCCCTAGTGATCACACGTAGGTTTGGACACATTGTGACAGTGATTATCTTCTGGATGTCTCAAAACTCACGTAAGGACGGACATGCGCCGATACTATGTTCAGGCTGATGGTCTGCCTACGTTCGAATCCCGGGAATGGTTCCGACTATGTTGCGCTATCATATTGGCAATTATTAAATCTTATAAACAAAACTCCCTCTTACAGACTGGGGCCTCATACTCTGGAAATGCCGAGATGCACTGCAGATTGTCAACTGTGGTGTTGTTGTTCGCACATATACTTCCCCGGTTTTATTGCAAAGTACGCGATGTCTGAATAATACGTTTTAAGATGACTATTTTTATGGTTGCGTCTGCGAAAGCGCATTCCTAAAGCTCTCCATACAGATAGCCCAAGTGATTTATAACGATTGTTCGTCGGTAAATACTATTCCTCTTGCTCGTCTTCCATCTCTTCCGGCTCAACCTCAGTAGTTAGTTAACAAACGGTAGCAGCTTCACGGTTATCTGACAACTCTTCATTGGCAGGTACGTTTAGGTCGCTGTCCAGAAACTTTTCTGGTATCACGACGTTATCTGATTCGAAACATATGTCCAAGGTAGATCATCCGTTGTTATACATTTATTATCTCAATCAATGACCTGCGCATAAACGGGAAATTTCACAGTGTACGGGCGTTGCGAAACTGGGGTTTTTAAGTGCATTCACGACCTCCTGTTCTGTAGCGGATGTCTAGGACGTTCGTACTGCTGTCAAGGAGTTTCGTGGGTGTTTGCGCGTCTGTGGAGCTGTATGCGGTGTGTCAGTTTGCCCGAACTAAATATCTCCAGTTTGGACGTCTCGCCCGAACCGACAATCAGCGTTTGTTGTTCAGCTCTCGTTCGTTTCATCCATGACCTGATAACGCGCTAATTTATATTTTATACTGTAGCGTGGAATTAACTGGCAGCTGACTCATACTGTTTGGGCAACGTTTGTGTGACAAATTTATTTATCACGTGTTTTAGTATTGACCTGTGTATGGATAGATCGCCTGATGTTTTTGCGTGAAAAGCTGCGCAGTAGCGTTATTAGACAGTTTAATTAGCATATGTTCCATCTATTTGCATACCATATGAGTAACTTTTACGGTGAGTTGGCGGTAGCCTAATGACTCTTCATGGACTCTGAATCCGTGGTGTCAGTACGGCGGTCTCGCTGCGGTTTATTCTGACCTAACATCGAACCCTGAGGTCTTTGATTTATAGCTCTTGACTTGAGACACCTGTGAGTGAGCTACGTTTTTCCGATTTTTTTGGATGACCGGGTCGAATTGCATTTAATCTAACCAGCCATCATTCGAATAAACTGTCTGCTCTAGAAATTATATCGTTAATTCATTTTTGGATACTGGTTTAATCATTTTTAATAAGATCTGATAATCCCATCGGATATCTATCATGTGACCGGAAGCCCAATCCTTGACTACCTCGAGTGTTCCCACCTGTGCTGTGACAACGCGGCAATATTCGTCTTACAGGTAACCCGGGAGGTCTCATGTTCATAAATGCCCGTCGGTGGAGACTGGATGCAAGCCTCTACTTCCCTTTGATTTGAGCTTCCTTTACCGAATCTTTTTACGGTCAAGGTTTTGAGTACGCCACTTTAATCTAACAAAATTAGTTCCCGGCTTTAATACATGTCCTTTTTTTTAATGGCCGTTACTACCCCGTTCCAGATTCTTTACTGTTGGGAACTTGTGTACCTGTACAACTTTCTATTTTGACTGATTATCCCTTATTTTCTGACACCTGTGTTCTTCATAATGAAACCCATTTCTCTGTGGTCTGGTTTCGATTAGATTTAGTGAACAACAATCACCTCTCTTCTGTTCTCATGTCGTTTCCAGCCGCCCTCTCCTCAAGCACCTTTGCTCAACGAACCACAAATAGGTAAGTTTTTGCGTGGATCCATATCAGTTTGATTTTGCAGCGTTTAATTAGCATACAATGCACGACAAAAATAAAACCATCTCATTCTCACCTACCATGCGCTTTCCTATCACACCAGCTTTACGAGTCAATCTCTTGGTGTCTTCTGTTCGTCGGAATGTCGGAACTAAAACGTAACCGTTTGTATGTTTGACAGTTATTGACGAGAATCTGAAAGCCAGTCGGGACAACATTTAAAGTCCATCTTAGAAGAGGTTCCGGAGGCAGTCGGTAGGAAATAGTCCTCCCGAGAAATTCCGTATGGCGCTGCGGCCTGATCCTGACAGGGCGATAGTTGTCAGGCTTCTTTCAATTCAGCCTTGGGAGCATATATTCCGCCATCTTTGTTTGCCTGCCAGGCGTGTATTCTCCGAAGGTTTGCAGTCGAGTCTAGACTCTGACTTGTCCACCACGTGATCTGTGAAACAATAGTCGCATTTTTGTCAGTTGGGATGTATCTCCTTACTTCAGATTGACTGTTGTTAGTACATGTGACACAATAAGTGTAAATGAAAACCTTTCCGATTTACTGTTCGCCATTCAACACAACTAGTTTATTCACGCCTTCTATTGTGAATGCATCTTTGAACCATCAATAGTCGCCTGTGAATGGTTTTCTTACCAAATTACATCCTTGCACAAAGTTCCTCCAGAATATTTTTATTGTCCCATATCGCGACTTTCCACTGGGATACCCCATGCGATGCGTGAACTTGTCCATTTTGGGCATCGGCGAATTTGTTTGTGATTTTAGAAAATCCACTTTTTCATCGTTCGATCGCCTAACCAGAATTAGTTTGCATCGTTATTTAAATTATTACTGTGGAAATGATCAGCGAAGACGTCTTTATTGCATTAAAGTTCGTTGTGGATTTTGGCGTCATTAGATCGATTGAAGGATTGTCTCATTTTGAGTAAGTTTCTGGTAGTTTTATTTCCCTATTGTTTGCTTTCGAAGAACTAAACTCTGGAGACTACGTTGAATGCATTTAAACCTTCGGAAGTGATGAATCATCTGTTGGAGGCGTGTTCACATTTTTTCGTTAGTCTTTTTTAAATTCACTACCTCCCTGATAGCACAGTGTTCATTTACCTGTCTCGCATTGCCGATCTACCAAGGCAGACCGAACATACCATCCCGCGTGCTTCTCCGAGTGACATTCTGTAGCATGTGAGTGTCGTTTCTAATGTAACGTGCTTCGGTTGTGTCTGTCGGGTTTAGGAGGTCAAGGTAGTGTGGTCATATAGGTTATTTTACCGCGGTCAGTGCTGTGTTTATTTCGGCTTCTTTGAGAAGAGTGAACGGCTTTCAATAGGTTTTCTGTGTAATGACTGACAGTATCGTCAGTTCGTTTAATACTAAAAGCAAGCACTTAACAAAACAACTGAAAATTTTTGTGGTCTTCTAATTATGTCGTGAAACGCGTAGTGGTCGATCGCGGTAGACATGGACCGGTTGGTAACTAAAGTCTTTATTGGAATGTTTTGTCATCAGATGTTTATCTTCTGTTATTCGGTTGTTGCCATTACCAGTAGACCAGTTTCATTGCTGTACAACTGCCATTCTGTTAACACCTTTATATCACTTAAAGACAACCACTGTCTTTCATGTCATAATGGTGTACAAGGTTGACGTTTTGGAGTGTTGCATTTTGTTCGGTCCAATGGATGTGCACTTCATTTGACTCTGTTTACAACGTGTAGACTAGTGGTTGACGGAGTGCTTGTTCCATTCGAATTTTCGCGATTGAATCTTATCGATCTCAGTTCATATCTGGTCTCAAGACACGTTGACACCACTTCTGGATACATTGCAGATGACAGCACTCATCCATGCAGTTTGAGTAAGTGTGAGTTTAGCCGACCCATATTGGCTTGCATTTTTTAGGATGTATTTCCAGTGAATCGATCAGGTGGCCTTTTTCAGAAACCATACGTGTAATGATGTGCGGAATATCGTACAGTAGCCCACTACCGTATCAGGCATACAGACCATGATTCACTTCAGTCACATCGTTTGGTTGAATACTTCAAGTATTATCTAACAGAATCAATTACTGGGTTAGATGATTGATAAGTTATGTCGCAGACTTCTTTTCACTTAGGGAGATTTAAGTGTAAACATAACGGCGACAGGAGCCGCATACCTCTACTTAGTGTTCTGTCGGCTAGGCTAAGAAGAGCTCGGAAATTTCATATTTAGTCTCGATTCCTCACTCATCTCTGTTGGTTGATGCTGCACTTCATGAAGAACGTACATTACTTTCCTACGGGAAGTTATTAAAGCGATCTGTGCCACGTTATGAGTTGCCAACCTACGGGGATTTTGCGCAGTCAGGGCACTCTATAAATCACCCATCCGTGATGGGTTGCCTGAGTTGGAATACAATAGCTTTCCAAACAGCTTCCTTCTAAGCCTTGTCAGACAGAAAACGACTCGAAGTTTCTGCAACTGATGGAAACGAATAACCTATAGCCATTGTGGGGGATTTTGCTAATCTTAGATCGAAAGCCTCCTACCTACTTTTTCACCGTATCTCGACAAGTCTTCGGCTACAAAGACCTTAAACCTATTCATGTGTCCAAAATCGAAGATGCTTTTCTGGACTAGGAGGCCTTAATGGCAAACTTACTCCATTGTTACCTTGAACAAGGTAAACCTGTGAACGTATATTTGTTCAGTGAACAATTGACGATCAGAAAAAAATCTTGGAGGTTTGCATCAAATATCAACCACAATTGTTATCATCATGCTAATTTTGTAATTGCCTACAGGAAAATAAGGTTCGCTATCCGGTCGTACAACGCGCTGCAAGTGTGTTCACTCATGATATGACGACCCCAGATCATGAAAACCTTTATATTGTATGTGCATTTAAACTGACGATACCATGTTGCGCAGTTTGTGATATCTCAATTCACGGTGATTTAAAAATCGATTCGGAGATTAGAATCCTTCGGGATTAATCACTCCTAGCCAGTTTCAAAAGCTTTAGTTGATTTAACTATGTGATCTGTTGCTCCATTTGATTTCTGTAAACTATTATTTCTTGTCCAGCGATTGCTCTGTGCTTCATAATCATATGGTATTTAAGCATCGGCGCTGTCTTTGATGATGATGATGATGCATTCACAAAGGTGTATCAGTGACAAACAGCCTTCAGTTAATTAGAAGCCTGATTTTTTCGGTATCGGCATTTGCGTGTCGCAACCTCAAGCGATGGTTCAGCGTACACTGTGATCGCAGCCAAACCGGTATCGGGTTGCACTGTTGTCAAGCGAGAAATATGTGAACTTTCGCACGCAAATGTTTACTGGAACTGAACCATGCTGTGTGCAAACTGAGAATGTTGGCAATCGTACAGGCCATTAAGCAACTCAACAGCTACACCTCTGGATGATGCACAATAGTGTATGCGGACCGTAAGCCGCCCACTCTATATTGGGCACATATTTACGTTTGACGTCACGCCGGATTCAGGAAATACTAATCAGGCACCCGCGGTTCGATGTGCTGGACACAACTGTTGATGCCAGACGCCTTGTTCACGACTCAGTTGAATGATATGCGATCAGGGGAATTTTGAAGAGATTAGTTTTTTTGCCGACGGGAGCTGCTTCACTGCTTTTTGTTCGGCACAACCTCCAACTGTTGGAATCAATCTCAACCGACCATACGAAAATGTCACGGGCTCTGAAAGCTTTAGCCACTCCTCTGCGGAAGATTGGAAGGTAGTGCATCACAGGTCAGACATTGGGCGATCATCCACAGCGTTCCTGGAGACATCTTTAAGTGTGACGTTGTATCGCAGTCATTGGGGTGCGTACACCCGCATGATTACTGACTTTAATTTTTCGCCTTTAATTAATATTATCTTATTTTTCCCATACATTTTTGTTTGTTTGTCTGTTACGTCATGTGCTGTCGTCAGGACAGATAAAGGCCCAACCCACAATACTCAGAAATAATGCTCATGTCTGAGATGGAGGCATATTGTGGCTGAATAGTGTGTGTGAACAAGTGGCATTGCACAATCTTTGTTCTTGTTCAACTGCTGTCGGTTACTCAATTGTCTACCTAATGGTTTAGCCAAGTAACTTTTAACGCGCAAACTTAGCACTCCGTTCCACGTTACTGCTCTTGTTATCCACACCACTTACCAAACCGACCGAGAGACTTCTATTCTCGTGTTTGAACCTGTTTTTGTATTGAAGAACAATCGTCCAGTCATTCTCATTTTGCCTCTCTCCGTCTCGTTGTACACACTCGTTTTTCGTTGATTGGCCACAAAGTTTCCTAGACTTTAAACTATCACATTCTCATTTATTGTGCATGCATATGTGCTGTCTTCTATACTGCTCGCAACCCTGGCTGACATTTGAGTCTCATCTGCGGAAATCGTCTAAAATGCCCCATTGCGTTGTCATATGTTCTTATATTGACTTACCTACAAAATAGAGTCGCTTGCAACTCATTTTTCACTGGTTTTGCTCAATCCACTAAATATCACCATCAGTTATTGTCTTTTTGCTATCCTGGCTGAAGGGACGCCGAGGTGACCACGATGTAACATTCTCTGTCTGTGTGCCTCTCTTTCTGTTTCCGAGAGACAAAGGTTTCGCTTTAAAACCAGCTTATCATATGGCCAGGCAGCATTGGCCAGTTGGCCTACAGATGTCTCCACACACAAGTCTTATTTCTTCGGGTTTGTATTGGTTCTGGGATGTGTAAATGCAACCGCAATTGATTCGGCTTCATTCTTAGAGTCTGGTTACCGTCATTCTTTGGGGATCAACAACTGATTACCAATGAAACAGTTCTCATGAATAATTCCTGTTCATGTTCCAACCAACTGCAATTCAAAGTTGTCACCTCTCCGAATTATTCCAACGAATTTAAACTAGAAATACCGTCCTATTGGCGGTAATTCCAGCATCCAGGCTGACAGGTTGCTTTTCTGGTATGCTCTATCTGGAAGTTTTTGTTTGGGATGATTTTCTCCTGAGTTGACATGTCACACAAAAGCGATATCGAAGAACGTTTCCCTCAGTTTTTCCGACAGTAAACGTTTCGCTGTTACCAGTATTCATTTCAAACCACTGACATCATCTTCGTGACGTCCACCGAATAGACGTTAATCATCGGTTCAGCTAGGCGACTTCCTCTTGTTCACGAATGTCGGCTGTTGAAATCTTATTGCGTTAGATAAAAGCTGCCTACTAGTTTCATAATTTATCGATCAGATCTATTCTTCACATTTGTTAAGTGGCTGATCACTGTCGGACAACCTTTCCCAAGCCAGTTTCCTACCGGTGGAAGCAGCAGGGTGTTACCTTGTCCCTGCGGTTCCGAAGCTCACGCATCTCTCCTTGCTGGGAGATGATATCATTTGCCTATATGGAGGCGTAAAGCACACATACATGTATTCTGTGTCCATTCTTTAGCTTCGACCCCATTTCTGCGATGGATCATTGCCCAGTTTTGCTCTTCACAACTGTCTTCACTAGAACCGTAGGTATTGAAGTATATCCAGCCAGTTTTCTTAAATTAGTTCTAAGAATAAATAATTGTTAGTTAAGCACTCTCAGCTCATGTGAAAGCTGTGGTCAAATCTATGCGCAAGGTTTTGCAAGCTCTGTTGTTTTCCGGTTAATGGGTGCATCTTTTTAGTCGTATTTTGTTTAACCATAATTATGTTTTGCATTGTAGAAAAGGAGCTACAAGATAACCAGATTGCCACTCTCAACAGCATTGGCACACTCAGTAGCATGGCACAGCCGCCTTCTAAAAAGCCTAATTCAGAATCTATTAAAAATGGATTCTCTGTCATTAAAAATGTGCCAAACTTACGATCAGATGGTTTCTGTAATCAGATTTTGTCCGATTCCACGGATGCATCTGCTTCACCGGTAGTTCCGGATAGCAATGAAACATCCAGTATTCATAACGACCAGGATGACCCAACAGAGCAGGCGGATACAGACAGTTCAAGCTGGCATCCATCGGATGATCAGACAGATGACGACTATGATGTAGAAGCAAAGGAGGTGCGCATTCAGGACCGACGACGATCCCGTCGTCAGGCTGTGAATCCCCGAGGCAAACGAAAGATACATGGTTCATCGGATAAAAACACGGAGAAACACTCAGACAAAAAGCGTTTCCGATCGGATTCACCGGTAAGAAATGACGCAATTACTTTAGATCAAAATTCGTCAAAATCTGGTGCTGATTTAGCTCCAGAATCGGACGATTACTGCTGGATATGCCATAAAGTTGGTCAAGTGAGTTCTTTCTGCTTGAACTGTCTGTTATCAGTGCCTGAAAGTTCACATCAACAGTGTTTATGCTTTGCTGGACAGTTATTACCGCTGCCTTTGCTTTTCCGGTTAAAGGTTTACTCTGTTATCACATCAAGGTTTTTCTGTTTTAACATGTTCTCCTTTGATCTCCAAATTCCTTTCTTATTTGTTCGTGCGACGCTTCTTACACAAGCTTCACACAGACTGCTTCGTATTCCTGTTTCTTCTGAGTAATTTTACTGTCTCTCCTGCACCATACTCGTTGGTTTATTTGAACGAAACCATAACTCTGTTGCCCTGTTCCTTTTTAGGAGTGTATAGACCGTGGTAATTTCTGCAATATTTAACGACTGTATCACCTTTTCTTGTTAATAATAATGTCTGCCGTAAAATTCGATCAATTGTGAAAGCCATATTGCTCTGTTATTCATTCTTTTTTTATTGTATTTGTCACAGTTAAAAGTAATTTCTGTGATAGGACTCGTATGTTATGATGCCTCTTTCCTGTTCGAACCGATGAAACAGGCTGATTTAACGAAGCCTATCGGGTACCTTAGGTTAAAAGGTTGCCCAGTTTGTGTTCGCTTGTAGACTGGTGACCAACCTCAGTTATCAAATCCTTTAGATGTTGCCTAATGCACCGCGCTTTGTGTGGAAAGAAACACTTCTATCAGTCGTTTTCACGTCGTTCTATCTCACTACCTGGCCGCCAGGAACGCAGCATCTGTGATAGACAAAACGAGAAACCATAAATTTTTTCAGTTCGCTTATATTATCTATATGTTTAGATTCCGTTCGTTGAAACTCACTGTTGGTACATTTTCATGTAAATTGCCTAACTGTTTATGACAAGATTGAGGATGATTACATTTGCAAATGTGAGTTGGTGACATAATTGTTTAGTTCACGAAAAATTCTCCAGCGTGGTTTTGTCTCACTTTTCGTTGATCTGAGTAAGTTTGTACTGAAAGTACGCAAAAATTCCAAGCTTCTGCTGCGGTTATTTGCGTAGTTAAACTAAAGTGCTGCTTCCTACGTGTTACTATTATTTTTTATCATTGCAATCATTCTCATTGACGTTCAACCCCTTGATTTGATGTTCGGACGAAAGTATTTATGATTTCGGAAAAATGGACGCAGGTTGAACATTACTCACATCTGATCGCAGCTTTCTCATTCAGATAAGTTGTCTAGCCAGCCTAGAAAAGGAGTACTAGACTTGAGTAGTGCTATATAGTTAGTGCTCGTCAGTAGTGAAAATCCTTACACCACAGCCGGGATTAGAACTCCGGCCACGCTTTCATGAGGCAACCGTGTTCACCATTGACCTCACATTAGGCACGACCAAATTATCATATCTGTGCGCTCAACCACTTTCGTTTGTGAATTATGCTAGCGCTTCTTTTCGAAAATGGCTGGTTGAAAAGTCACTGAATGCAAAGGCTGCGATCAGCTTCGAGTGATGTTCAACTTGAAATTAAGCAAATCCCCAACTATGCACCAGTAAGCTAAAATTGACTCAGTTTTAATGTTTTCCGCGCCAAGTCCCGCCCTCATGCCACTATCTGGTTTCGGATTTTTATTTGTTAATGATGAATTATCGAACGCACTCAACACCACACAACTCGGTTGTACCTGCTGATGGATAATTTCATTTCGGGTTGTGCGTGAGGTATGGAGAATTGCACAAAGGACACTAACTTATGTTACTGTGGAAATGATGGTCTTCCTACGGGCTTTGTATCAACCGCTTACCCTACACTTTTGAGCCCATTTCACTTCTTGCTTATTATCGCATTATTTGTACGAAGCGGCGTTTAGTTTGTTCCAAACCGGTGACCACGTCTTTCTTTAGCAGCTGCTCATTACACAGTTTCCGATGTGGACTCCCGGAATATTCCAGTTACTGTTTTTCAGTTTTCAAATTGTATAATGGTTAACATGTGACAGTTTATCAACTCAAACTTTTCTGTTTTTACGCAAAACAGCTGCGTATGATCAGGTTGTTATTTTCAGCTGCAAGTAGTTTTTCGCAATCGATTGCATGTGTGGATCTTTGTCCCTTATGGTTTGTCATTCCTTCGTTTTTTTAGATGGTGATATGCAGTTGCTGCCCTCGTGTCTATCATCCTTCTTGTTTATGCATGGAAGAATTTCCAGATACTTGGCTGTGTCCGGAATGTCAAGATCTCACAGTCTCAGAGTGTTTGTTATATCAGCAACCCAATTGGCGTGCGGTATCCGCTAGCAGACTGCAGCGTATGCTTTGCTTTCTCATCGACCGTCTTGCTATGCAGCAATGGGTGAGTGTTTCAAACCTCGTGTTTCTATTATTGGCCCGTTTATTTAACCGTCGTGTATCTTCATTTTTGATTGGGAATAACATTCCCACAGTGTATCTTGATGGCGTATTGTAAATCGTAAATTGACGGGTATTTTTACCGTTCTCATTACGTTATCAGGCGTCATCAAGCGGTTCTTTCGATTTTGTGACATGCCTGATTATTCTGACTCGAATGCCACTGTATATTATCTCACGGAGAGACCTCATGAGCACATTCGAATAGCAAACCTGGACATATTGTTTTCAGTATACAACTGATAACCTATAGCCCGGTATATCAGCAGAGAACGAGGATAATTTGAACTTTTACCATGGGTCACAACGTTTCGATGTTATGCACCATCATTGAAATATAATATAGGTAAAAACAACTTCTAGCGCATCCCGCTGAACTCGTTCAAATCAACTGTCCATCGTAATGCTAAGGCTGGTGGAAAATGCCGATATTGTTCTACGTATCATAATGTTAGCCCCGTTCGCACATCAGTTATTTATCATTTGTTGTTACAAAACGAAAACTATAGTGGCTACTTTAGAATAGATAGTAGTCATGTTAGTATATTGAATAATGTGGTAGCAATCTCTATCACAGTTGCTGGAAGTGTGACAAAATGCAGAAACTTTCTTTCTCTATTTGCTTATGTAAGGTGATAGCCGGGATTGTCGTTGATCAGTGTGTATTCCGAAGTTAGTGTTCATGCTGTACGACGGAAATGAGACCAGTAATGCTATGACCAGACAGTGGATACTAACTGTGTATCGCTCAACCGTGGCGATCAGCACAGAAGAATCTAAAGACGTCCGGGTTTTCGAGTTACTAAAATTGGGTCATTACAAGCAAAGTGCACAATGCCTGGGTTAGTTCAGCTGATATTGACTCACATGCTATAATGATGGCGTGGGCCAAATGTTTAGGAAAAATACCATTTAGGTGTTTCAGGTGTAGTAAAAGCTATCAGCGAAAATACTACCCGAAATGATACGTAGACTTTCAGGAGAATTTTATCAACATGTTACAGCATCAAGCATCCCACGGGTAGCACATTTCATTTCGTTTGTGAACGTATACGTTTAAAAAAATTAAGTCGGAAATGCCCGACGTACTGACGTTATTACAATTCTCTCAATTAATTACATTCATTTTTCCCATTTAGTTATACGGATGTAAGTCACTTGTGCTTTCTGTGTGGGGGTTTCACTTGAGCGTACACAGGGTTGAGGATCTCTCAGTCGAACTGTCAATGGCGTCAGAAAGGTATAAAACCTTGATCAGCCCTTTATTTTTCTCAGGCCTATCACATAGCCCCTTTTCTGTTACTTCATGTTGCTTATTATGCGTGTTCCCAGGTCTGCGCCAGTTGAATGTATTACTGGGATAGGGGACATATTGTACATAGCTTACCTGTTCCCATTTGAACCATGCGAACAAATAGCTGAGCTATCAGTATTTATTCATCTCAGACTAAAACTAGACGTCTGCGCCAAGTTACCCCATTTGGTTGTTGCACGCCGTATAAACAGTGCTTCTTAAAACGCACAGGTCAGCGATCCTCTTGCATTTAACTGGAAACGAGAAGTCCGTCAAATTTTCTGAGTCTTTTTGTCCGTCTCACCAAGTCTACGGAGTTTGTTCGATATAAATCCGAAGTCGCATGTCGATCATGGTAGTCTTTATGAATTGCTCCTTCTTTGTGCGCGCGAAAACAGTTTGTGATACCGTTTACTTACCTGAAATGTTCTTTGTGATCTGGGTGGGTGTAGTTCACCTTCTTTTCCTATGTAACCTTTTTCATGCAGTGTGGCAATCTTTCCACTTGATACTCATTTTTCGTAACCGAGATTACTTGACTGAATTTGTCGATTCTCTGTTATGTTCCACTACCTCTTTCAAACCGTTAATCTATTCGTCATTACCTAACAACTCGTTTGCGCTCAAGTTAAACTTGTTTGCTGCTTCATCCGCGCGATCTTTGATCAAACGACTAAAAGGTATGGGGATCACAGGATTTTGGTCGCTCGTAAAAAAGCGAATCGATAGCGTCGACAGGTATTTGAAACTACAACAGCGAATCCGTATTCTTTCGATCGATGTTACACGGACTGTGTCAGTTGCTGTACGTGTACAACGACGCTGTCCGAGTAATATAAGCAAGAATCCATGCCGTCAAGCGGCGTTCCATAAAATCCATAAAAACACTTCTACATTGGGTCATGAGGCGCTCTCTGTTGTTATCTTGAGTGGATTAACAACTTCGAACTCGGGTCGCTTTGCAGCATTATGAGGGAAGACTCCCATTTGGGAGAGCAAGGAGCTAGCTGTCTGTGGAAGATCTCAAGCGTTCCATTGTTTAAGACGATCTAGATTTCCTAAATCATGGAGACCGATTTGTATGAGGAGGGGAGACGAGTGAACAATATTGATCACAACTGTTATCGGACAGACGTGTTGCGATACTTTAAAATGTTGTTTGTTGCCCTCACCCATTTCGATGAATCGTTGGCTTTTATTACACAACACACCAGACCTCTGTGCGATGTTGGTAGAGCATATCAAGGTAGAGTAAGAAATTCTCCCTTTTCCCCGGCTACTCTGCTCGCCGGATCGAAATATCATGGAATGTACCTGGGACCATGTTGGTCACAAACTATTATGACATATGTTCCCCCTGCCTGAAGTCAGTTGTCCCAGTGTAGTTTCGAATATTGTGCAAAGCAGCATATTCATCACTGATATCGATAAGGTATGCAAGACGAGTTGATAAGATGATGAAAGCGCCTGTTGGGGATGACACTTGCTATTGAAATCCATATTATTTACATATTGTTTGATAATAAGACCGATCGACATCCCTATCTTTCGATTTTTTTCTCCTGAGGACATGTTTTGACCAGCTCATTTGACAATCGACCCAGCAGCGCAGTGCTGTAACACACACTGGTTGTCGCGTTGGGAAAATCAGTATAGGTCACACCAGTGTGATTAATGACATAGCACCTTCCAAACTGTTACCGTTGTCTTGTGTGTTTTCACTCTGCGTTTCTCGTTCTATTCGGAATGTCATTTTTGGTGTTTCATTCGCAGGCGGAGCATTTTCGGGAACCGGTGGACACCGAAAAGGTTGTTGGATATCGTGACATAATATCCTACCCTATGGATCTGCGAACTTTGTACAATGTGAGTTTATTGCACCTGTTTGTTGTTTCGCCGTGAATTCTTTTCAACAGGCCAGTTATGACGAGAATAACGAAATTGTTCTTCTCTCGTGGAGCACTTTTTTTTCCCCTAAAAAGACCACTTACCATATGGTATTTTAAGGGTCTCAGCCGATTACTGTACCACCTTTTGTGATGCTGTTCGTCGCATCGTTGTTACAAGCCAGTTTTGCCAATGTGTTTCAGTGTATTACAGGAAACGGAGCTATTGCAGACTCAGACCGCTGGTTAGAGACGCTATCCGAGATGGCGGCGTGTCGCAGTCAATGGCGTACCTGCATCCATACCATTTCTAGTTCTTTCTTAGACTTCTATTAATTTTCAACCTTCTTAGTAACGTTTTCTTCTAGGATATTCCACGTCACTGTTGAGGTGAGCGGCAGCCCGAGCCACAGTACCTTTTGGTCAGGCTCATGGCTGTTATGATGATGATGGTATTTAGTTCATCCCGTGTGCACGGTAGACCGTGTTTATCACATGGATGTACCGAAACTATCTTCGTTTATTGTGTGGAAGGTGACGCTTTTGTCGCTACGTCACCTGCTCGTACCAGCATACTCGTTCGCCGAAACGGGTTGTGTGAGAATGGTGTACAGATCCATAGCAAGTCTGTTAGCGCACAAATCGCGGTCGGAAATTTTATTTCGTCGTCGTACAATCGGTTTCCTAAAGAAAACTAATCGACTGTATTTATCCTTTCTCATAACTGGTGGGCACCAAAGTCTTGGCATTGTTTCATGTATCTTGTGGATATGCTAAGGATCTCCAAGATAAATTTTTCCAACCATATTACTATCTCGCGATATATGTCTTCTCTCTGTTTTGACCAACATTGAAGAGACTGTGTTTCAAGTAAAAGAACAAAGCGCGGTCAACAGTGATGAATATGAAAGTCAGCATGGGGATTATCTCAATTTTCAAAACATAATCGACTGTTTACTAATGATAGAAATCCCGTTTATCAGTTTTATTTACCTTGATTTCATTCCCTTCCACCTTAACACGTTTGTATGACAGCGCTGAATCCATGAACTACTATACGTTACTAATATTATGTTCATGATTGTCGTGCTCCTCTCGACCGGATCTTTTCCAGTCAGGATTGTAAAATGAAAGACTTGATTGCGTGATTTATTATGTTCATCACTTGAGTCACTAGCTATTACCTGTGTTATTGGTACACTGTTGTATGCACACAACACTGCAGCAAACTAGTTCCGATGATTTCTAGAAATGGAATCAATTTGCCTACGGAAACAGCTGACAAGCTGGGAAGGCACATGCGCGGACGCATTGTTTGAGAGTGCGTTAATCTAGACACTGGGACAACGAATTATTGTACACGGGTCAGGTAAAAGGCATACATGCTATTGCTTGGAGAGAACATCACTGAATGCCAAAGAGCCGCTCATCCCAACAACTAATTAACGTAAAAACGGTTTGGATTATTTTCCTTAATTTTCTCGATACTCTGACATTTTATTGCAGCTGCTGCATGCTTCCGGTCCGTTCTATTTTTCAGTATGTGTGCATAGTTGCGTGCTGGTTGTTCATATGAGCTTGAAGTGCACGTTCCGATTGTTCTGCTCCCGGTGTCTTCTGTTTTTACAGCGCATCGTCAGTGGTCGATACGCATCCACACAAGCATTTCTCGGTGATTTCCGATGGATTATGCACAATTGTGTCGTGTTTAATGGCCGTGAGTTCACCCTTCAGTTTGTCGGAGTATTTTCATCAGATATGTTTCCAATTACCCGTCCTATATATATATATATATATATATATATATATATATATATATGCAACCGTCGATTGTGTTCATTGTGTTAATCTGTCTCGCTGGCCAGCTTCAACGGTTGTGGATTGGTGACAAATTTCTGATCGCTTACTCAAACCATAGAAGGCAGGAGAACTTTTTCAACTCGCACCCTGCAGGGTGTTAACTGTTGTGTGGTGTACAAGGTCACTTGTGAATAGATACATACACAAGGTTGTCCACGGATACACTCGCGACAACCGAGGCTCGAATCGACCGAGGTAACGTGAGCCACAATAGAAAAAATCGAATAGCTTGTATTATTAGTTTTTCAAATATCATGAATCTTGACCGGTCCCCAGTCAAGAAAATCGACAAACGATTATGATTAAAGTATATTCATTAGTCTATAATTATCGATAGATAAAGTGGGCTGTTCTCCATCCTGCTAAAGTGATCAACTTTTGCCTGGTTGTTGATTACTCTTCAGTCTGTTTGTCTGTTTTCGCTCGTTTTCTACTTGGCGTTCACTGACCTGACTAAACTTTGAGAATTCTATACCACGAACCGAATAAATGTACATATGTTTTCACATAAAAAAAGAATTTATAAAGTAGAAAACGTACGACACTAAGTGAATGGCTCGATGGTTTTTGGGAGCTACCTTGGTGTACACCGGTATTTGTGGTTCTTGTGGCGTATAAAATGATAGTATCAATGCGTTAGTGGTAATTCGATTCAGTATCCTATACCTTTGATTCTTTTGGTACCTGTAATCAGTACGTCCATTGTGGTTAAACATCTTAGATTTGCTACGAGTTAATTCCCTTTCTCTCACGTAATCATCCGGCTGAAACGTTTTGCACTGGAGCACTGTTATTTTAGTTTGGTTGCATTCCTTCCTGGTAGCCTTTTTTCTGGCATTGATTAGCTCTTAAATGAATCAGCCGATGTTCTTGGAGGGACCTTTAGTTGACCACAGCAAAAAAAACTTATGTCGAAAGTTGTCAGGGCCCACAAGTAAAGTTGCATATGATGTCCACTGCTGAATCTTGTGGGATATGTTGTAGCAACAGAAACCAGAATGTGCGGAAACCAGTTGGCGGCTTGAAAATAACCATTAACTTACAAAAGGTACATTGCTAAAAAGAAGGCGGAATTAAGGAAACCTGCGTACTCAGAATTATACACCTGAGAAACATACCAAGAGAGAATAACATAGGTTCATGACTTCCACACCTGGATACAACGGACAATATTCGGTTACCCACAACGCACGCGAGGAACAAGTTTTTGGTGGTGTGTCATTTGTTTCAGCAAACGATATACTGTGTCCATTGGCTAGAGGATACAACATGCGAAAAAAATTCTCAATTTAGATAACAAGCTACCATTTTTCCAGATGTCACTGAAATTTCTGTTAGTGCCCATGAAGTTATTACGCGCAGGGTATATAGAAGCCTACTCGGACGGCGTAGCACATTTGTTTGAAAATTTTCATTCCATCGGGATTTGTTTCAAATTCCGTTCAGTATGAGTGGTAGAATTTGCTCATTGGAAACATTTATGGGAGTTCGATTCTCTTTTTTGGTTGCTGTTCATTTCGAAGTACGCCAGAGAAGGGTCAACGCGATTGATATCTGAAACAAATAGTCCGCAAAACTTTGCTGGAGTGTAGATGTAACAACACTCGTGCAGCGTTGATCTTGAAGTATTAGTGGAGCCAAAGAAATTATGTAATGGACCTGCACAGTGAAAAAAGACTCAGGTCATCCATTCTCTATTTCTAATCTTATTTACGTGTTGATTTGCGGTACGTGTTTTGGAACATATTCAATGTGGTCGCTTAGCATCATCGTCGCATTGTTCAATCTCCTATTTGAGTTGAGAATGTCTTCTGCGTACTGTATCGTCTTACCCATGAACATAGTTTGCCGTTTGCTGAAATAACCCCGACGCACCATGACAAACTTGTTCCTCGTGTGCGCTGTGGGTAACCGAATATTGTCCTTGTATCCAGGTGTGGGAGTCATGAACCTATGTTATTCTCTCTTGGTATGTTTCTCAGGTGTATAATTCTGAGTACGCAGGTTTCCTTAATTCCGCCTTCTTTTAAGCAATGTACCTTTTGTAAGTTAACTGTTCTTTTCAAGTTACCAACTGGTTTTTGTACGTAACAGCTTTTGAGGTGGATATTGTTTGCATTGATCGATCCTTGTTCTGTCTGTTTAAAGTTTAAAATAGGGATTTTATGTGGACGTAATTGAATTTTGACTGGTTTAGTCGTGTCTTTGCTCACTATCTCCATTACGATCAGTAGTTCGTTCTTGCATCAGATCCATCTGAAATTTATCATCTTCACCGCTGATATGAGTAGTAGTGGTGGTCTTAAAATAATCCGGGAACGTAATTATTATGTTCTCTGGTACCGGGTAGTTTTACTATATGCACTGCGTCCTGTACGCTACGCATGACCATTTCGGTGCAAGAAGCGTACAACTACACTTGTGCGCTCCAGCGAGGCTATTTGAGCATGGTATACAAGTTAGCATTGTGAGCAGCCGATTTGTTTTACTCCAATGTCACAAACACTCGCGTTGTGTGCACCCATGCAATTGAAAACTGCAATTAGGCACACGGTTAGTGAACGTATTAGAAACGTAGTGAACTGTTCACTGGAGAGTTCACATGTCTTGACCTGCGTCGGTTTCGAACTATCATCGAAAACCCCACAGTTTCTCTGCTTGCATTCATGATGAGGTCGGCTAGTATGCTAATACCTGCCTTACAGGGAGCATGCTATCCATTACCTACCAGATGATGCGAGATAGAGAAAGATTTAGGATGCGATTGAGAGATATACTGTGTTCATGTAATGCGATCGGTGCAGATTGTGACTTAGTATTGCACACAGGTATTTGGTAACTCAAAGTTAAAACATGGTCGGATTTGTGGGCAGTCACTTACTGTCTTCATGATTACTCTTGTCAAATAAATCAACGTTTCATTTTGACGTGTCTATTGATGCATGTCTTTTGATCACTTTAATCCAAGCTCAGAATCTGAGGCACGCGGGCGTTTGTTCCTGTTTTTACACTCGTATGAAGAACTCGGCACAGCGTCCGGCGGACGATATTTGCTTGTCAAAAGATGCTTATCTTCGATTCTTATAACTGTCAGCAGCGTAGGGTGACATTAACAATTTCAGGACACTTAACTCTCTGTTTGTCTTTGCCTCTCCATATTCCATCATGCAATAAAAACTGCGTTGAAGGCAGTTTAGAACGAAGATGGTGTTAAATGCTTACGGAAAGAAGTCTAAGTAAAACCCGTCAGCCGTTTACTCATGAGCTTGTGCTCTATCATGTAGAGGCATATATGAACCCTAACGACCCCATACTTTTTAGATTCTGAATGATCGCCCTCCTTAGAAGTGGAGATGATGATCGCTTCATTCTCTTAAACAGAAGGTGATTAAACAATTCAATTGGCTGACAGTCCCTTTTTATAGTGGCACGCCGAATGTGATAATGTCGGCGTCTTAAAGAGTAGGGCGCCACTGATAACTGATTTGGACGTAACATACGATGAGAAACATAGTGATGAGGGAATTACCGTCGTGGGTCACGCGTGAGCGACTATTGTGTCTTTTTGTCTACATTGCTGTTTGACAACAGATGTAGTCGCCATTGGAGAGTCATGATCGCGGAGAGCTAGTTGAACACATGTTAATCGCTAACGCCGCATCGTCTGATAATGCATAGCGCACTTCATTCAAAGTTTGTGTTGGCACGTTGACTAACCTCATTACAAATACACGGACAACAATGTTGGTTGAAAACTGGTATTTTCATAATATACTGAAGGCAGTTCAGGACATGGATCCTCGAATGTACGGTTCATTAACTGTTCACCCAACTGTAGTTTTCAACTGTACGGACGCACACAGTGCTAGTATTTGTGGGGTTGACATAGCCAAACTTCCCTGTTTCACTTTGTAGATGATCCAGTCGATAACCCAGGTACTACAAATATGCATGTGATCATCTATACAACTAGAATTTGACGCTACTGGTGGACACAATTGTAAGCCAAAACTGGTACTGGTTGAGCTTACGTTTCACCCGCTAACAGAAAACAGTCGCATCGATCGATGACATGACTGTCGCATGACTTAGCGGCCACCATTTACGTTGCTTACTTTAAGTTCAAGATGCAGACCTCCAGTGATTTCAGGGCTTCGCTTTCAAAGCATCGCTTATCCTATTGTCTGGATTGATAAGCCCGAGAGACGCATGTGTGTTTAGGCGCTATCCGTAATTAACATACCTACAACTTAGACCGTTTAATAATCAATTGCCAAGCCAGTTTATCCTATAAATAAAATTTCCGTTGTACCTTTTATGGTTTTTCATTCCGCATGTGAATCTTTTGTTAAACAGCCAATTCCGTGCTCACATCGTATGCTCGACTTTTGGACCGGGCGTGCGTGCGAGAGCTGGCACTTATGAGGGCTTGCCCGACGTGTTACGAGAATCGCATGCCTGCCTTGTATATTTTGCCGTCCACTCCGGAAAAGCTCCCTATTTTAACTAACAGAGACTGGTTAGTCACCTCCGACCCTGTGGCCAGTTCATGTATGGAACGACCCAATACTCCTTCACATCTATCCGGTTCTGACCCGCCAAACTGCAGCGTGGAACAAACGATAGGAACCAGTAGATCTTTGAACCCTTGGTGGTTTTGCAAACTTTGTGTATGTTTTGGTCTCCATTTTTTGTCTTTAACTGTTGCATGAGCCTTTTTGTTTCTCTATACCACATCGAGAAGGTGTTATTTAGGATCCAACAAGAAATGTTCTTTGTCCAACCCTTCTCGCATTAAGCTTGTTCTTGACTTTGTTTATCAAGGGTTATGTAGCATTAGAAGTAATTCCTACGTTACTTCGCAACACGTTTGGCTGTAGACATGATGTATGCACTTCCGCTCTAATCGTTCGCATAAGTAGACACACCATCGTGAAGAAATTTTGCTTCCTGCTGTCAGTACTTGTTTTTCTATCACCAGCTTCAAGGCGCCTATCAGTAAATGGATATGAAATTTGACAATTGTTTATTGTCCTCACGAATTATGTGCGTAGTGCAATAGTTCATTTTCTAGCTTGTACATTCCGGGGTGTTTGCTGTCACTTATTGTAGATAGTCAAGTGTGGAGCTACTCACTTTCCGGTTATCCAAACCTAGACAAGAGCAACTGTAGCAACAGAGCTTGAACCAACAATCACGTAACTGCAAGTCAGATGTTGCTACCATTGAGCTACTGTATATGTGCCACATTTGATTCTAACTGTTGAATGCCCTCTGACCAATTGTCTACATTTGCCGTAACTTTGTACGATTCTAAGAAGTTCGATCTCCATGCTTTAGCCGACTTCAGCCGTGCATTTCGATACTCTTCCCTCAAACTATGCAGTTATTTGGATACTTTGATTCTTCACGTACATTGTTTAGCAATATCATCCAAAATAGTCTAACTAGCATTCAGATTGGGGCCACATTGTGCCTGAAAGACATTCTTGTGTTTTTCGTGCATGTTTCAGTTCATTTAGTGATGCTTGCTAAGGTGTTAAAACGGCCGGTTATTTCTACCCGTATAAAAGAAAAGTATGGCCATTCAGTGTTGAACGTCTTTCTCAGAATCTCGTCTTACTTTTAAAATTGTCTGGTCGTTTTTCTCATTGGCCTATATGGCTTTCTAAACAAGTAACCCATCGTAATCAGACAAACATTTTCGCTAACTTCACAGAAAATTTCTTCAGTAAACGTTGTCTGCTTCATTCTTACATTATATTCACCAAAAATTACCTTATTTTTGTTCGTCTGATCGGGTTTCGCAACTCGTAACCCTACTTAACGCCTATTTTGACGGTGAGCATTTGTCGAATGTGATATTCCTCTCCGTTTAGTGTGTATGGAAACGTATGTCACTGTCACTTTTCGTATCGTTTACTGGCAAATCGAGATTTTTGTTGTTGATACCTTCACTGATAAGTCCAGCATTGAAGCAGCATACAACAGTCTTCTTTTATATCCACTTGGTTTACTTTCACTGTTTTTATTGTAAGTTCTCATACTGGTGTGTTATCACTTTCTGTGATTGCTTAAACAGTTTTGCTATCGGCTCCAGGCTTCCGATTTTTCTAAATTTATTTGGTTCTTTTTTGAATGTAGTAAATGCTTTTAACGTCCGTCTTGTGCGCTGAATAGCATTCACATGTTTATCCACAAGTTGGTTATGTGGTTAACTACAAGCGATAATTTATGATGATGTTCATCGATACCTTCCGCATGTTGTAAGCACTTGCTTTCTCGCGCAAGGGTTATATCTAACTCAGATTTCGTGCCAATTATTGAAGAAATTAAGTGTGCATTGGTTGAATGTTGTGTGGTGACAAACTTTAAAAACAGTGTGGGTAGTAGTTGTATGACAACAGGTTCTTCACATTATCTTGGGCAATTTTCAAATTCATTTTTTATCGTTAATTTCTGCAGAAATGTTTAAAAAACAAAAGGCAATCTTTAATATAACCGATTTTATGGCTGAGTCAAATGGAACCGATAGTAATCATAAAACTTAAAGAGATATAAAATAACCGTAAGACCATTTTGGAAAACAGCATTCTGAATCAGACTTCGTAACGATTAATATATGACTGCCATTTCTTCTTCTTAACAGTGAAACAGATATTACTTAAGAGCAGAATCTTTCGTTGTCAGTATGTCACCATTTTTGTAACAGTACGCCCATTAGTTCTCTTTATGTTGATAACTTCATCTATTTTTTGAATAACTTTGTTCCGATGGTATCTTATATGTTCATTATGGATTCAAAGCAGTGCGTCGTGTTGAGTTATCTGGATAAATGGATAAATGTATAGAAACATTATTCTTGTTGACGGATAAAGTTTTCGCCGTGCATCTTATCAGCAAAATGCGAAACGTGTCTCAACTATGTTACTGTAAAAAGCTGTATTCCATTCGATATATTACTTTCTCTAAGCACCATCGATCCGTCGTCGTGGTTTTAGGAAGTGATACTTTTCAGTTGTTATAGTTGCTCGTGCCGGTAAAATGACCGCCCATCAGGATCTTTTAATTTGAAGTTGTTTTCGTCACGTTCAGTAACGTTGCATTCTACTCACTGGAATCAGTGTTGTTCACGGACTTCAGCAAACAAAAGTCTTTCCGTCTGCTTCCAATAAGCTGAGTATCATACGTTGTCGAATAGCTGTTGCACTCATTCTGTAGACATTTGTAATTTCAGTTATGAGGTACGGATTCTGTTTCGGTTAACTCGTCCTCCCCTTTGACATTTTGGGTGAGTCAAATAAAGTAGCTTATGACAAGGATGTGCTGTAAATTTACTTGTCTGCTCAGCCGTTCGGCAATCTCTCTCCCACTCGTTTTCATATAGTTGGATTCACAGTAGTGAAATGCTGGTCACTTACCCTAGGTATAAATCCACTAGTGACTCCTATCTATTCAATCCACGGTAGAAATTTATGTTCTGCATTGATCACGTGATGAACATCACCGAGCTGCAGGACGAAATAACAGGATCACGAAGTTTTGGCGAACAGCCTGAGTTGCGGTAGTATTAAGTCTGTCTCTTATACTGGATTTTGCGTTTTATGGTTGTTAGTTCAGTTTTGATTTACTTGTAAATGATTGCAAAAATCGAACGTAAGAAACTCAGATTGAGTAGTCCTTAAAAATGACTGCGTGCATTTCAACATTATTTCTCGTCCGGTGGAATTGCTAGAGACATTAGGTAATTCAAGCGCATTCATTTTTTGTAGACGCGCACCTTGTCTGAGCTTTCTTTTTGTTGCGCTGATTCTTATGTGATCATCTTTTTTCATACCAGTGGGCATTAGTTGAAGAATGTGTCTTTGAGAATCACAATAATTTATTATTTCGTACCATTTGTTGTAGGAAATCGTGCATCCTTTGGTTTGGATTCGTTTACAACACTATCCTCGTTGGCCTGCGAAAGTAATGGCTATAGATGGCGACAGTTTGCTTGTAACTTTTTTCGGAGACTACGATGTTACTATGGCACCTGTAGGATCCGCTCAGCTGCATTCAGAGAACCGTGTTGGACGTTCGCCACTGTCAGCAGTCGGTTGTCAACCCGTGGTTTCCAAGTCTCAGTTGCTTGGTCCATGCTCCGCTTCAGTTTCAGGCGGGGCGAGCGTTGTACGAACCTCCGCACCACCATCGCCTAACCCTCCTGTGACTACCGTTTCGACTGTTACAGCCGGACGTTCTTGGAAAGAGTCTGTGACAGATGCAAGTGTTGATTCAAATTTTCGACAGGCTTTAGCAGAATTGGACCATTACGTGTCGTTGGTATTAACACGTTACCCGAAATTCACACTTCCCCCCGAACCTCTGGAATTTAGCAAGCGTCATGTCCATCGTCTGTACAAGTAAGACGAAATGTCGACTTTTTTTACTGGCTAATACTTGGTTAGGTCTGACATAGCTCTGACGGGCATAAAACCAGTGGGCAAGGATATCTTTCATCATGCGCACGCTTTTGCGTCCAGTTTCACTTGCAGTTGACCTCCTTCGTAATATTTTGTTTTATAACAAGTAAGCCAAACCAGCAGTGTATCTCAAGGTCTCTGGCGTTGATGACGCCTCCTATTTTTTTTTCACCCCACATTGCTTAGCAAAAGTCCCCATTACGTTTTCAGTCCGGATATAATGTTCTAGGAGAACAATTTAATATTTGATCCTGTCAACAGCGCAGTGTGGCGTGCTACAGTGAGCGTTCAGAGTAAGGTAGCATTATTTTAGGAGCTGTGACACGCTCAGTTTTCTTGAGCATTTGTAGCTGGTGGAATTGTACTATACGTCAATAGCTTCTATAGTTTACAGTTGTATTCACTTTGTTCGCTCGTCCGATCAGTTGTTCACATCTGAACAGGTTCTCTATTACATTGTGCTGAGGGAACGGTTAATTCCAGTTGGACCGTGTCAGCAATAAAACTGTGTATCGCTTAACTTTCAGGAATAGATTTATAAGGCCACATTTAAAACAATGTTACTATTTGATTGCCAAGTAATGTCGTTAAAGATTGTGGGCTTCAAGTATACTGAGATCTCCAGTTGCACACATCGAATGGTATCGATAGATAAGGAACCGATGGATAAGGAGGTTTGTTTTTGACTCGAGAACCACACACCTAAACCTTACATATGCATACGCACAAGCAGACAGACCATGTAACCATTACTGCACCGTGTGTTGTTTGCCAAGCCTTCACTGCTGTAGTGTAAGGTACGAGATGGTTCATCAGTAATTCAGCAACAGGAAAGTGAAAACAACCACTAGCAAGTCGTGGTCCCGATTGTGGTCCACCTAGCTTTGGGAAGTTGTGGCTAGTGAGGTTCAGTAGGGCGAATGTTGTCGTTGTTTGTTTTATGTTATCTGTGAGGTGATTACAATTGACTTGAACATCGCAATGAGGTTTTTTTCTGCGGGCATCATCCTATGTCTATTTATGACTCGGTTAATAATTCGTTAGCTGTAGGTAACTTGAAGTTGGTTGTTTTAGTGTAAACATGAGAGTTTATAAATTAGCTCCCATCCCTTCTTCTTTATTCGAAGCTTCCCGATTTCTTCTTGTCTGCTAATTGCATGACTGTTACGCATTATTTTTAACCACTGTTCTGTTTATATCCTTGATACTAATCTTGATGATTCCTAGGCTCAAACTATAGTTACTGCTATATTGAAAAAGCACAGTGACTCACTGCTCACAGTAAACACTGATCATCGTGTAGCCTTACTTCTGACACAACACCAATGAAGACGCCATTTATGCGCCCTAGACCTATTATATCTTATGCACATGGTATTTTAGTGTGAGTACCAGTCGTTTAGTGCTAGTCATATCATTTCTGTTTCCTTTCACTTCTTTCGGAGGGAAGAATTTGTCGTGTTTTCGGCTGTCTTGTACTGTTTTGTGACTTTCTGTGTATTAATTTTCTGACTTAAGACAGCAGCTTTAGTGTTGGAACAACCACTTAGTCTGCCCCATAGCGATCGTGCCTCCACGGCCGTGTTGCCTTAACGATCGACTTACATTTGGCTGAAATTCATCCAGTTCAAACTCCAAATTACGAGTGGTACGGAAAGTTGAAGTATGATGTGATTAACTGTAAGACAACGTTTGCTCCCAAGTGATTTCTGCAGCCCAGCCACTCATTCGAAGGCTGTTTTCGTAATATTCGATCTGTTTTTTTAAGTCAACTTTTGTTTGGGGTGTTTATTTTCAGTGGTATGGAAACGGTCTTGGGTACTTCGTAAATGTTGCTGACTGAAAACACGAAACGTTATGCACATCCGTTTCTGTGCTAGCCGGTCCTATTGCACGGAATGCCTTGGGATCATAAACTTGTTCGGTCGGATGAATGACTGTGTTACATGTGATGTAGAGCAAGAACTGGTAACCAGATACTTAGCTGATATTCCGCAAAGGTGACACAAGCTATCAATCTGGAGAACTAAGTAACAACAGTTGACTGTCTTTGTCGCTCTGGCTGAATACATATTCCGATAGTGCAGCAAGTCCGGACGAGAGTAATACATGTTGGTTACACGCCTGATTCATGTTGACTGAGCGTTACTGACTGCCTTGTCTCTTTCTTTGTCGAACTATCTAATTTCCGCTTACTGTAATAACTAATTTGGCGCCGCAGTGTCCTAACCATGTTAATTACTTCGGTCGCTCTGAGATTAGAACTTTTCTGGTGGGCCAAATGTAAGTACTGTCACTAATTTCTCCGGCAAACCATCCACCTGTTACTGTTCATTGTCGGCTCTTTTCATTCTTTCATGGCATCTCGTTTTCTCTTATTTTTCCACAAATTTTCTGAGTTGGAACTTACAGCGCTTGGCCTCTGGTGTCCGGTTTGTTGCTGTTTGATCTTCAGACGGACTCAACCCTATTTGGCTGCTGTCGTTAGTGTGGTCATATATTCTGTCTCTTGAAATAAACGGTATCGCATCTGGTGCTTATTCCGTTTACTCGAAGCGATAGTTAACGTAATTCACTGCCCGCATACGAACGCAGCTTATTCACTTTTTTCCATTCACACACTCCGTCACGGGACCCACTGTCATGCGTTCGGTCGTTGCTATGACCTTGAATTAGATCCGCACTCCGATTCTCACAATCTGACCACTCGAACTGTTCTTACATCCAATCAATGGCTGTCACTGTCGTCCAAGGCTGCATAGGTAATCGGATTTGAGAGCGCGTTGAAACCTGTATGAGTCTCCACATTCTATGGGAATGAACCTACGGGCCTCGGTCGATAAGTCCATGGTAAATACAGTGACTGTAATACTCGCATTTTTTTGCACGGTGATATTCTCTGGTAATTCTCGATTAAATAGCATAAATTCGTTTGCTTGCTGATTGGTTAGTCGAATGAAATATTTGATTCGAACGTAGTAAGTTGCATGTTTGCGACAAATATTCTTTAATTTAAAACTCTTATCCTATTGTTAGCAATCTTGGCTGCGGGTTCACCATAATTCTTCTGGTCCGCCAGTTTAGGTATCCTGTTGCTATCGGTCAATGCGTATTCGGAATTGTGTGGCAGTTTTCCACGGTTACATGCAGTCTGTGGGAGCAGTTGTATTCCTCTTAATTTTGATAGAACAGGCCGATGGTTTACTTGGATTAACCTGGGTCTTTACAGAATTACTTAGCGATTACCAGATGAACGACTTACAACCAGGTAGAGTCTGTGCACAGAAAATGACCGTTAGCTTGCAAAGCAGTAGGGTCGACGTTCAAAATTCATTTATGATGAACAGATTGCTGAACATTCCGAAGTTGGCGTGTGCTTGATGCATCGACATTTTCAACAGGGAAGTGACAGTAGAACAGAAAATGCCGCGTTTGAATGCGGACGGCATCATGGCGTTGTGTTATAGACAGAGGCAGAAAACGCGCTGTGCAGGTTTCGTGCTAGTCTTACGGAGGCAGACGTCTTCGTCAGAAAGAAGTGTCCAGCTTAGGAAAGACGTGCATGAAGAATTTCTTCGGTCGACAGTGCAAGTCTCCTACGATCAGTCTGATTGCTGAAGATGACACCGACTCAGCAGATCGAACAGATGAGAGGGGATCTATACGGGGTTGATCAGATGTCAGCAAGACTCACGCACATCGGCTGATGTCATATCATCGGGTTTCATCAAGTAGACCACCCTATGCGAAACATATACGCGGCCGAAAATTCGGAGGGGTGTAGCGTCAACAGAGTTGCAGTACTGCCTGTCATGAGTTGGAAGAATGGACAGTTACGTATGTTCGTTTATTTTGTGGTCGGTCGTAATTCAACACCCATTTTGGAGGTTGATGCCATCTGACCAGTGAAGTTCATCACTGTTAACCTTTATCACCTTCACGTTATAGCCAATTTAGATGGTTTGATCAGTACTCTTGTGTTTTTGATTCGCCTCTCAGTCACATGTCAGTTTTGCCGGAGTTTCCGACATTGATTGACTATAGTCTACCGTGAGTCGTTGGTTGGTCTCGTTTTGATCAGTTTGTTCAATCCAATTAATTTATATACTCCCTTTTTGTAGCTTAATCAACGCCTGGTTCTTGATAACACTTCCTCGTCTGTTTTCAACGCGTTTGAGTTTAAAGCACAGGCTTCACGGATGTACTTAAAGCGCAGATTGCTCGACCAGTAGAACAACGAGAGGCTAATGAAGGTAACAGTGTGCGTTTGCGTGTACCCACCGGTAGATCAGTGCCACAGTGGAATGATGCGTTGACGTCGTGTCTGTGGTCAGGTAGTTGAGTGTCCGAACATGCTTTTGGTCACTACATTACTCCGAAAACTTGTAGCACTCCGACATTTTTCTTCATTGATTCTAGCCAAAGTCAACAGGTGATGTTAGCTACTTCCTTCCATCGCCGAAGTCTGTTATCGCAACACTTAATTCAACTCCGTACTTCGATCTAAACAACTGGAGGGTGTTTAGACCCCAACCTGACCATGACTAAAGCAAGCTATCAATTATAAACTCTTATGTGTCTCACTGTATTCATTATTCCATAAACCACTGGTGGCATAAATGCCTCTATGATCGTTTATGTATCCGTCATTCCGATTGCTTTTGTAAACGCTGTTTGTCACAATACCTGTGGTAGAAACCAGAGCCTAACTTCTCTTAGAAAAGCCGCTTTCGCAGGTGTGTTAAAGCACATCAAATTCATCACTTCTGCCGTTATTTGATTCCGTACGTTTTCAAACCAGCTACTTCTAATGTGCATATTTTACATTTATGTACTTGACGACGGACGCACTCAACTTTCACCCTAAACATCTTTCGTTTAACATATCTGAGCTCCCGATGTCACTTCCTAACCCGCGTGAGAACACGCTATACTTACCGCTGGTTCGAGCCCAATTAAATCTCATCGTTCTCATCACTGGATATGCTGACAGACACTTGACTTCGAGACGTAAATTATGCAGACGACATCGCCCTAATCTCTGAGGGTTCACAGGGTTCCAGAACATCTTAGACAGACTAGAGGCTTCAGTTCGTCAGTTTGGTACGGCCTTTGCACCTGTTAAATGCAAGGTGCTGTTGTAAGATTGGTAGGACTCTGCGCCTGCTTCCGCACTCGGTGACCAGCCGTTGAGGGTAATTGAGAAGTTCATGTACCTTGGGAGATGTATCAGCGCTGATGGAATACCTGGTATGATCACAAATCGTGTAGCTAAGGCACGAATGACGTTTGTCAACTTACGCCATCTGTGATGGTCGCATGATCTCAGTCTTTTTGTGAAAGGCCGTGTGCGATGCTACTGTAAGGGCGGTCTTACCGTACAGCTGGGCGACTTGGTCCATTTGCGCTGAGAATGTTCACAGTGTCTGTTTTCCACCATTGGTGTCTCCGAAGCATTAACGGCATGTGGTGGGAACACCGTGTCAGCAGTGACGAAGTTCGCCGACGTGTCTTCGGAAGCGGATAGACTCTGTCGATCCCTGAGCGTACTCAACTCGTCTCATAGGTTTCGTTGGTTTGGACGTATCTTACGAATATCATCTCACCGCTTGTGACACTGCGCTTTGCCTACGAGTGGTGAGTTAGGCTGGAAGCAGCAGTCTGATATCGAGCGTACTACTTGGGCTTGGGGTATGAAGACATTCACACAAGTTTGTTTCAATGGGATTCTCCCGATTTTCTGGCTGAGGTCCGAGGGATAATGGACGCTTTCGATTGTGGACGCCGTCTGATATGATGAGGGACAGAATTCAGTGGTTCTCATGTCGCAAATCTCTGTGTTCATCAGTGTAATGTTTCTTTCTCCCTTTGCATCTTTTTACTTTTTTTACCTATCACTGCCATTTTATTCTTCTCATATTATGGCACGTTTGTCATCCCACGTGCTTTTCACATGTTAAGTATACTTTGTGTCTAAACGCCGGCATATAGTTTCCGGGTGCCTACACTTTGCGGGGAATGAACAAAGCTACAGATCAGAATGATCTCGTCCCTGCAAGCCAGCTTCTATGCTGCTGTCGCTTGCTCGTTTCATTCATTGCGCCTGTAGTGCACACATTTTAGCCAGACTACGACACCTGCCACGCTACCGCACCAAAATGACTGTCATCTCCCCTTATGCCCCCAGTCACAGATTTCACGAGCCATGGGTGTCTCATTGTGGTAGATAATCACAACTCACAGTAGCTAATCTGCCGGTAGCCGTCCTCGTTTTTCCATTCTAAGTCACCACTTATTCACTCCGTGCCTTATGCTAATCGGTTGGGACATTGCTGAAGGTCGCTGGGCATGGCAGAAAATTAGTTGACATCTTTGGTAAGTTTGCACAACCTGGATAGTTGGGCAGACGAGTTCGCTCGACTTTCGTTTCTAAGTTTCAGCTTCTTAACCACATCATTGCTTGCCGGTTGGTGCCACTCGGTGTGAACCTGTGAACACAAACGTCGATATTCGAATATCCGAAGCTTGTTCTGCGTCTTCTTCCCTGAACGGACACATTTTGCAATCACAGAGTAAAATGGACCGTCACATTCACCGTATGTACACTATCTTCATGCGTTCGGAAGTTGCCTTTGTTGTAATGTCTTCCCTAGCCAAGCGAAGACCATATTAACCTGGAAGATACGCTCCCTTACTTCGTTTTCTTTTTTTCACCACTGCAGCTGGTGCAGTCTCTTAAAGCACAAATCGATCAACATTCTCATATTGGGCTTACAGTGTTACTTTGAGACTGCAAGGCGTACCTCCAAATATTTGTCAGAGCACAGGGTATTGTCTAACGTCATCTTTATTGGTTAAATATTGCCAGTTAGTTACATCCTTACTTGCCAAAACCCTGAAAGCTGTCCATTCTGGTTTCACCTCAGAACACAGTAACCGTCTCGATCATAGTGTACTGCATATAGCCGACCGCCGGAACGATAAATCGGTTGGTCTAAGGGCTACCAGCGTTTATCTGGTAGATTAGGATTATACTCCACTCCGATATGTCGTGCTTAGGCTCCAAAGACGCCGACCCACTATTATATGTGACATGTCTAAAGGCTGCCTTTGTGGTGGTAACTACTACTCATAAGGGAAGGAATAAACGACTCTAATGCCCTCAGTCTGTCGTGCCTCCGCGGTGGCCAGTTCTCTGAAGGACGGTGTAGTTCTTCGAACTGACTATTCATCTGAATGCGGGACACAGAAATAACTACGGGGAATACCTGTTGCTTTCTGGCGCATGCGCAGAATAAATTTAACTTTGGCGCGAACAGTGTTTTCCCTGACTAACTGAAATAGCATATGATTAAAACGATTTTTCCGGTGTTACTCATTGGAGTTGGTTGCTCACTAGTGAATACGCTTCTTAATTTAACCTATCTCCTACATTCGTGAGAGGATGCACAATTGGAAGTTCTCTCATTGCACGAAACATAGTTAAACAAAGAAACAGAAATGACTAAGGGTTTCACATCACATCGTTCAGATCGGACGGTCGTTTACTGAAATGACGGAGTAGTGTTATGGCCTGCATAACAACGCTTGATACACCACAAATCACAAGGTACTCGAGTATACATCCAGAAACGTGAACTGTGTCTTCAGGAAATTTAAACCAAAGTTTTTAACTGGGCATCGTGCAGTCCTACTATTACCTGCATGACGCCTAACTTTGTCACCTCTGAGTCAGATAACTTCGCTTATTCTCTCACTACTGCAGTGATCATTATTTTAGGCCACATCTTCACTCGTCCTTATATCAGTGCTCTAACAGCACTTGGTCTACATAACGTCGTAAATTTTCTAGTAAGAATGGAGGCTAGGTTGTGCATAGTTTTTGTCGGTAATCATCAGGTTTCCAGTTTGCCAACGTGCTTCACGAGGAGGCACAGATCACTGATACACTTTAGTTTACAAAAAAATAAACCATTAAGTGCTGGTCGGATGTCGTGATCGTATACTGCAACGTAGTCAATGCCAAGCAACGAATCCACAGCAGCCCAGAAAACTGATTGCCTCTGAAAACCTTCAATTATTTTCTGATTCTGATGCGTCTTTATCATAGGACCTTCTGGCATGTTACCTTCAATTCCGCTCCGAAATATATTGCCTTTTCGAACTGTCCTACGGTTGTGCTGTTCGATTCTCTCCTTTGAAATCGAGACGAAAGAAAGAAATTCCTATAAGCTCAATATCTATGCAGCGTGTATGGGTTCATCAAGACTGTCGACACATTTTTGGGTAGCATGGATTGCTGGAATATATGTTGGGTTCTGAACCGACTAAATGACATCAACGTTAAAGAAAATTTCTGTTACCTACATTGCTGAATCGGATCGCGAGTTGGCCGGTTTCTCGTAAGACACTATTAATTACCCCATCAACGTAACGTTATACATTAGGAATACTCGGAACGCTGATTAGGTAAAACAGAATAAGTTGGTGTTGAGCTTTCGAAATTAGTACACAAGATTGTTGAACCAGGTAAACTATGCCTGATTTTTCTGAAGTATTGCTGTCACAACGAGACTGGACCTTGACGTGGTGTGACGGCTTGCGCATCTCGATGACCTATTGGGCTAAACTGGACGGTGTGGCCACCACACCGATAGAGTCACTCATACCAGGCAGGCCAATAGGTAGAGGTCTGATCAGTCTCCTCGACGGAGACCATCCCTCCGTGCTGGGGTCACTCGATAATAGTTCCCATATTTAAGAAAGGAGCCCGGGGCTCTTGCGAAAACCATAGGGGAATTAGTTTGACCCCAGTCATTGTTAGGGTTCTGGCATCCATTATAAACCTGGTTGGAGGTTGAAAGAAGGTTGGCATCTTTTTCCGGAAAGTACCAGTTCTGGTACATTGCCACCCAACCGCTGCCTTGCGGTACAGGCTTTTGAGCCAAAGGCTTTGGTTGAGAACCCTAATCGTTCTCCTGTCTAGGTCTGGGCGTCCTGGCAGTATCTCAGCCCACACACAACCATGAATATTCACAACACCAGTAATTCCATACTGCATCGGCCGTCTCGCAGTATAAACCGGGTCGCCCTATCTGCTGCATACAGCAGGGTGGATAGGCGAAAACATGCTACTGCTGACCCCTCCCCCACTGTGATGTAGCACCCTGGTCGGTAGATTTGGAACCACCCACTGAGACTGAGGTTCGCAATTGCCTTTCGGCTCTCAATCGTAATAGGGCTGCTGGTCCAGATGATCTCGTGCCGGCACTTTTCAAAGAAATGGAGGGGCGTTAGTAGAGGCATTGACTCAGTTGTTTCAACTTGTGTGGACGACGGAGACCATCCCTCCGTGCTGGGGTCACTCGATAATAGTTCCCATATTTAAGAAAGGAGCCCGGGGCTCTTGCGAAAACCATAGGGGAATTAGTTTGACCCCAGTCATTTACTAGGGTTCTGGCATCCATTATACTTCGTCGACTCACTGCAGTTTGACGGACAGTTGTTAGAGACAGGCAGGGTTTCGCCCTGGGCGGGGTTGTATAGATCACATTTTTACCCTTCGTCAAATTCTGGAGCAGCGTCATGTGTACCGCCGGCCAACAATCGCCGTATTCCTCGACTATAAAGGTGCGTTTGATTCGGTGGACCGATCTACACTTTTAGAGTCGCTTAAACGTAGGGGTGTACCGACTAAGTATGTGAACATACTGTCGGCGCTTTATTCCCATACTTCAGCTCAGGTTAGGGTTTACGGTGAACTGTCTGACAGTTTCAGCACCAGGAGCGGCGTACGTCAAGGCTGTCCCCTTTCGCCATTTTTGTTCAATTTCGTCATAGACGAAATAATGGAGGACTGTCTGCGGCACTCAAATGATGCCGGCGTGGACCTCCTACCTGGTGAAAGACTGACTGATCTTGATTATGCTGACGATAAAGGTTTGACAACTTTCAAGCGGCACAAACAACACTGGACGCTATTTCGCGTTCTGCTAAGTACTTCGGAATGCGCTTTGCAGCCTCAAAATGCAAAGTGCTTCTGCAAGATTGTTGTGATCACGTAGATTTAATGTTAGATAGGATAATGTTATGGAGG
>LOND01000127.1:90952-125237 GCA_014220965.1 Paragonimus kellicotti | reverse complement strand
GTCGTCCTATTTGTTGCATACAAGAGGGTGAATAGGCGAAAACATGCTACTGCTGACCCCTCCCCCACTGTTTATCAAATTTAGCTCTCAGGCCCCTCCCGACCTCCATTTCTGATAATTACTCTACAGGTCCCACAACAGATGTAGCTAACTGTGGTAACACTGAGCCGGTAAGTTCCGTCTCTTGCCTTTCAGCTTCAGGCCTCCCTCGTCCCTTGCTTAGACCTAGAATGCGAATTAATATAGGTGCCTTCAACGTTCGCACGCTAAAACAGATAGGTCAACAGGTCGCTCTCGCACGAACGTTAGACTCGTTACATATCGATGTCTGCTGTATCTCGGAGACTAGAATCCATGACAGTAGTCAACGTATGGAACTAACAGCACCCGCATTGTCTACCCGATACTGGTTATACACTTCGGGTGACTCCACAGCCGCCGTTACAGGTCAGGCTGGAGTAGGTATAGTCCTCAGCACGACGGCCGCAGCCGCATTAGTAGATTGGATTCCTGTTAACAGTAGACTTTGTGCCGTCCGCTTGGCAGGTTCTGTTAAGGCCAGCTCTAGACTTTCAGAAATTTATTCATTTTGTCTGCCTATGCTCCTACTGACCGTGGTAACGTCGGCATCAAGGACGCGTTCTACTTGGATTCTTATTGGAGCACATACTTGGATTCAGATCATGCGTTGGTACGTTGTCGTTTTGTTCTTACTTTTGCTGGGCAACGACCCCACCGACAGCAACGATTAGCTGTTGAGAAACTGGCTTTACCATCGGTAAAGCATAATTACCAAACCAGCTTAGAAAGCTGCCTTAGTGGTACTCACTCCGAAGATCCTAATAGCTGCTGGACTCAAATCTCACAGGCCATTCAGAAAGCAGGTACTGTAGCATGCGGCACAGGGGTACATGGGGTAAACAAACATTGGATTTCAGAGAAATCCCTGGAGTTGTTAGAAGCCAGACGGAAGGTTCCTTCTGGTAGTTCACATAACAAGTCTAGAAGAGATATCCGTAGGAAACTGAAACGTAGTCTAAAGGCTGATCGTGAGGCTTGGTTAGTGGAAAAAGTTAAGGAAATGGAAACCGCATTTGCCTCAGGGAACATCGGTAAACTGTTTAAGCTGATCCGTGTCACTGGTCCCTTGTTGACCGGTTTGTATACCTGGGAAGCTGCATCAGCGGTGGCGTCGGAGGTGTAGGGAATGAAATAGAAGCGCGTATTTCCAAGGCTAGGGCGGTGTTCGCTAATCTAAGACACCTATGGCGACACCTACTGGCGCTAGTTTTGTCCCCCTTACTCTATCCAAACTAAAAAGATGCAGGACCATCCGTTTGTTTCATGTATGTTAGTAATGTCTTCCTTTGCACAAACCGAGCTACATTGTGTCAACGGTTACAAGGCTACAGCATCTAACCAAGCTTACTTAATTTACTGGAGGGTTACTTTGTCAATGGTATACGTCACACTGGATTCAGCAACGTTGTGTTCCCTCTTTTGACGACTAACTGTGGTGTGTCCCACTGGGGTACATCAGTTTACCTACCATTACCAAAAGAATTTGTACTTTCCATGCATGCAGATGACTTTGTTTTCAGAGTCTTTCCGGTACTTCTGATTTAGCTTTGTTGCAACAAGTTTTGTCTGCACTGAGCCCTTGATCAAAGCATTATAACCTGTCTACGAATACATTAAAATGCGCAGATGTTTTGTTTTTGCTTGTTAATGATAATCGTCATCAGCAATCATGGAACAGTACGTAGAGTTGCCTATTCAGGGTGTGTCCATTCCCGGAAAGCCTCATGCCGCAGTGTGCATCGGCTCCTACATGATAAGGTGCTTTCATAAAATTCGAGGGAATTGCGTTGTATGTATAAATGAATGAAGTCATTTTTTCTTCCTCGTCACTTCATTTCAAGATTTATTGGCCTATGCATATTTCCCCGTCTAGTATACTGTTCCTCTGCAACCTTTCTCGGTCTTTTGGAGAAATATCTTAGGGTATTAGACTGCTTCGATGTAGTGGTGTCACGTCGATATTTTTTATCCGCGTTGTTGACTCGCATTTGAAAACATGCAAAACTTATGCTGACAAAATCTTTCGTGATAACAATGATTCTCTGTTTCCAGACCTACCCCAATCATCATACAACCCCTCAACGTGAACTGTCCATAAACTGTTGTACGCGTGTACCCAGGCCTACACTTCTTTACTGATCTCTTATCTAATGAGAATTTCAGTTAATCTTATACCTATTTTTCTAGAACTCATTAAGCGACTGAGTGTATATCAACGTGAATCCGTTTGTTATTTTGCAGCATTAAATTCTCAATAATATGGCTTCATTTTTATTTAGACTATTGTCCTTTATTACTTCTAAAAATGTAATAGTGTTGACAACTGAACTCATATTTCCCGGAGTGTATTAAACAAACTCTTGACTTGACCAGCGTGATTTTAGTACTCAAAATCATTATTGTAATTAAGCCAAGTTGATCACTACACTCTACTCGTACATTCCCTCAAAACTTGGTTTCTGGTTTCTGGCGTCCTCACGATACCTGTTTACTTTGCTCTAGTGTAAACAATGTGAACAGGGCCGGTTGCTTAATCCCATTGCACCCAATCGGTTAACCTGTGAGACATTGCAGAATTAAATTTGTCAGTCTGACCTTTTTTTTCTTCAAAATAGAGTTCCTTTTATTTACTGGTAAGAACTTGGTGCTCATATTCTCGTGGTAGAATGTGCCATTCTTTTGCGTGTGCCAGATATGGCGGCCTACTTGGTCAATCGATTTATGCGAATAAGCGACCTTAATGACTAGTTTATACCTACGGTTGACTGGTTTTCCACACCATCGTATGCTTGAACAGTGCTTCGTATTGGTTGTCCGTCTGTGTGTATTAGAGTGCGCGCACATGTTGAGTGCGGCGCACGTGAAGCGGTACACGTGTATACGTACGCACCAACTCACTCCCGCCCTATTGCGTCCTGTGTTGGTCTGTACGGCCGGTCTTCGTAGTCGATACAGCATTGTTTCATGCGTAAGCTATTGTTCCGTTGAGAGGTCCGTGTGCACGCCCATCCCTCTAATGTGTCACTGTCATAAGTACCAGCTCACACTAAACTATTGTGTTTTAGACTTCATTCCGTCGCCTCGAGAACGCAGCACACACTGACAGCCAATCGACACGTGCCAACTAAAGGGTTGGAGACGGCTCCGAGCAAAGACGCAGACAAATTCATGCTGCAACCCCATTTATCAGATCGCTCCGGTTTGTATTCAGAACCGCTTCTTACTCGTGTTGCTGCCAGCTTACGAGAAACTGCTGTTCGAGAACTGACACCTAAACGAATGGAGACAGACACGAAAGTCTCTTCCGGTCCTTGTGCGGTTGACGTAGATGATGACAACAGACAGGACACTCGAACAATTACTGAATCGACTCAGCCCGTCCCGATGGAATCTATAGAGTCTACTGCCCCTAGTACAGCTTCATCTGAAGGTATTCAAAACCAGCCATCCGCAGTTTTGCACCCTATCCCAACATTACAGTGAGTCAACGATTTGCTTATGTAAATTCCACTGTCGTGTCGTTTCCTCGTACTGTGATCAGTTTCCTCTTTTTTATTTTTCTCTAAACTAGTCTATGCCGATCGAAGTAGTTTCGTAGGCCATTATTCCAGACTTAATGATGGTTTATTCCAGACGCTATCACAGTAACTCCTACGAGCAACATCTGGGAAAGTGAAAGTATTTTTTTGGACAGGAGAGCATTTTAGTGCATGATATATCCAGTTAATGTGATCGCAGCACACAAACCAAGCCTGCGTCCTCAAGCTGGTAATGTGCTCATGAGTGGTAATGCGGCTTCGTCACATCTGTTCCTGACCAATCAAATTACTAGGGGCTCTTTCTAAAGGAAATTGCTGGTGAATAACCCCAGTCCCCAACTCGTTATGACAATTGCGTACTCATTACATGATGAGGAAGGCTGATACATAGAGGTAAACAGTATTTACTAGCAGCTCCGATTCAAAACCAGAAAAACTAAGCAACACTGTACCATTTTGGATTTGTTGCTGTGCAGCGGCGTGATTACACATTGTCTGACCCACTGTTGATGTGCTCCAATCCGAACAGGATGTACATTACGCTTATTTGAACGCAGACACAGTCGACTAACAAAACTCCGTTATGCCCATCACTTTTGCTGAACCCAGTATTAAGTTAAGAAGGACAATATGACGGGGCAGCTGGATTTTCGAACGATGCCATTCAGTTAGTTACTGTTTTAGGATGCTCCAACACTTGGACAAGCGTAGTTTAAGTCCTCCTGTTTTTTGACTGAATGGCCCTTCAGAGTGCCGTTGTGTCACATGGGTTAATAATTCATTGTACTCAGATTTTTAAAGTAGTCTCTTATATCCTATGCGCGCTCAAATTTGCAAGAGATTACGACTGAAAGACATTGTTCACATATCCCAGCGTCCATTCGGTGGGCTTTGGTTTGGTTTGCTTCACTGATTAAACCCGCCGCTAACTAGGCGCTATACTGGATTCCCAGGTCGGATGTAGATCACATTTAGCTTCCCAAAGCCACGTATGATAATTTCTGACGAATATATTTGTGTACTTTGATGGTCCTATCTGTAGTCAGTGTAGAACCGGACCGGATTTGGTCCATCATTATCACCTCATTGCTTTTTCTCCAAGGGAAATAAATCGTCGTCAAACCCGAGAAAGTGGTTCCCGTATGGTTCCGTGAGGTTTGTCTCTCCGATGAAGCTACCCAGTGGAATGACCTTCTATACCTTGTAAAGATGTTTCTTAAATGGAAACATCTCTCCTTCGGGTGAACACTGTGTACTGTAGGCCGTTATTACGTCCTCATAACTCATTTCGCCTCTGACTGTAAACATTGGGGGATGTGCTGACCGTCTCAGTTGAGTCACGCAATGTTGTTGGACTGAGTTATGTGTGAAATGAATCAGTGAGAACTGCATTTCAACTCCGTTGTTTGTTTGCAAGGTGTAGTCATTTTGCCGTTGCATCTTTGAATATGGAGAGCGGTTTCAAGAATTTAACCTTATCCACTACCCGTTCCTATCACTAATCTAGATTTCTCTTCTTGTGACTGTATGTCAATTGAACGCCACTGTGACGCCATTGGTACTGCTACTGACAATGTTGATAAAGAGGAGAAAGAAGAGACGATTTTCTCATGTGTTCATTTACTTTTTGTCAAGGTATATGGCCGTTGGATTCCGTTAGCCCAAATGTTCTTTCACATCTGAGCAACAGTTGCAGTGGTGACAGTTCTTCACCTGGGTGAATAACAGCATTGCTATCTCTTCACAGTCGTTCTGTGTGACACATTTTGCTCATCAGTTACTTTCCACCATCGTTAGTTGAAAACGCCGGACATGGTTTCCCAAGTATGTGGTTGCACGCACCTAAGTATTGTTCATTGGGCTTTCACACTCGCTCTCGAGCCATAATCGACGACGAGTTTGTGTTTGTAAGATGGCCGTTTTTCCGCTGGAACTTTTCGTTGTTTTATTTCGCTGTTTGTCTTTCCATTCGTTTGTTATATTTGTCACTATTGTCTTGTGGACTGCGGTCGAGATTAACAGCTGCTCGAACCGTATTACCTATAGATTTAGTTTAAAACGAAAAATGCAATGAGGACTATAATCTCCGTATGAGGTGATTTACCTGGACTGCTGTAGAGTGAACTGGCTCCCAATGCGATTTCGTTGTGCTCGGTGTATCTACTCTTTCATTACCATCCGTCTTTTTCACTGAATGCGACGGCTCCGAATAACAGTTTTGATTTATCTTTTTTTCTGTATAAGGTGGATACGACCCAATGAGGTAAACTGCACTGTTCAATTGTTTAAGCACGGGCGTATCCGTCTAAAAGTTTTCACAGTAAAACGTTGTAACATCTTGGAACATGTTGGTCTGTGTTTGTAACCTGTTCTGTACAGTGATTGATCAAACCGTTTTGGGCCATTCTTTGTCTTTCCTAGCCACGAAGACTGTGGTAGTCCTGATCAAATACGCTCAATGTTGGACAGGTTTCGATCTCAGTTCAACGAAGCCTTACAAGATTTGGAATCCAAATGGCAGATGACTCGGTCAGCGGTCGGTGAGTTTCTTGTTGGGGAATAAGCGCGTAGTCTCTGTAATAATCGTCCATTCTTTTCGGCGGGTTTTGACAATCGTTTTTATTTTTAGATTTGTTTTCTGTCGCTAGAAATGTTGATATTTGTCAGGTTGTTTGTTAGTTTGTCATCACCTGTATGCCAACTTATAATTGTCCCCTGTCCTTATTGTTTAATGAGTCCCTCGAGCATGTTGTCTTGGCTAATCCACATTTTATCGATTTCTTGAACACCATTTGTTTGATTGCCAGGCTGCACTAATTACATAATGTAGGTTCAAATTTAAGATAGTGTTTACAGTGTGGTAACATTCTGACATACATTGTCAAGTAGTTCAATTTTGTTCGTTTGATTCAGTTCCTTCAGAACGAGCGACTGTATGAATGACACTGTACATTGAAAATGACCGTTTCTGCCATTGCTTCTGATAAACCTTGGTGATGAGTCCAAATTGGAACGAACCTGATTTTTGATAAAACAGTTAGGACCACGAGTATCGACGGTGTGGTTTCATGTATTTCGGTATACTTAGTTGTGTATGTAACTTGCAACCATCATACATTTTTTGATGTGAGACAGATGTTTCAATGACACTTTTGTGTTTCTACTTTTTTGTTTTGTTTGCTTTTTATTGTAGACAGTACAGATAACCGTCTTCCGGCACCTAACAAGCTCCCTGTTCCGGCTCAGTCCACTACGGAAAAAGGGATTCAGACGTCGTTTAAAGATGAGCTACGGACGAAAACAGAACATAACGAAACCTCGACCATTTTGGACAAAGCCCCAAAATCCGATACGCATCAGTCATTGACCTCGCTTCAAGCGATAATGATGGAGGGTGAAATCGATCGCCTAGATAGAGAAAACCAACGCCTAAATTTGTTGTTGGCCTTTACGCGTGCGGAAATGGCATTAGAAACTCGACATCGCATCGTTGAGCTACGTCGTGTGTGGAATTTTGAAATTTCGGCCATTCTAGAGGCAGCCAGTAAAATTTGGGAGCAAGACGTTATTCGCATTGTGGATGCTGTGAAGCGGAAACAATGGGTTTGTGTTATACTTGCGTATTTTAACCTCACATTGTGTTTGATTATTAACCATTTTACTGAACGTTCAACTTGTCCGATCATTTAATTTAGCCAGCTATCGGATAAGTGCTCATTCGGAACTATGTCCGTTTATCCCAAATTTGGCTATACTAGTCACATTTGTTTGCCTATTTCTATATCAGACTACTTCCCGCTCCTTTCTACCATTTATGGTCAAGGTTATACATAACATATTTTTATCTTTTCCCAATACGTTGTGCCGTACGATTAGGTACTGACGATTCGGTCGCTTAGTCAACATCAGTTGGCAGCAGTCGCAGAAATAACGATCGGAAAACTCTGAGCACTCTTGGTTCTGTTCGTGACTTTCTTGTCAATAACTTAGCGGTATTTCAGTGTTGATGAGGCCCGGCCACCTATCGCACAGTTCTCGGTTCGAATTGGAGTGGTGCGACTATCCCTGTCCAGACTTTAGTAGCCTGGAAATATCCAGCTTACGTTGTGGCGTATAAATTGGAAATCGTCACTTTAGGTGATTTTGAACAACAGGGTCCACAGACTTTCTTCGTGGCAGTGACAAACTACACCAGTTTAGCTGTCATTTCCATGCGTTTCCAGTTGTTCTTTCAAGCTACTTTGCAGTAAAGCGCCCTGAAAAAGGTCGCCAATAGCACTTCAATAATATTTACGTTGTTCTTTGATAGGCCTTCTTAAAAATTCTTCCGATCTGTTGACGTTGAATAGCTGTCTAGCAAACCGAAGTATTCTGCGCTGCTGCGTCACGCGTATCTAAAACAGTGGCTGGTTAACGTTGACAAGCCAACCGTCAGCCGTAACTTCTCAACGATTCATTAGCGATATCGGCCACCACTTTCGTTTCGATTGTAGACTTGTAATCCACTTGTCTTCGAGTTTTGACAGATGGTAAGGAGGAACTCCTCGTTTTTTTGGTTCTTGGATTGGTATTTATGAAGACTTACTAGGGGCGCTCCCTTACTCCAATTGCTGTTTATTTCTCGCCTTCTCTGACAACTCGATGCAAGCTGTGGGTCTTTTATTCACTCAAGTTGTGTATCAATCGAGCATTTTGATACTAAGCTTGTTGAGAAGTTAGTTGTTTTATTGTTTCCTTCATTTGGCTGACCTCCATAAGTGGTAGCATTAGCCATTTCTTTTTGTGACGTCCGTGCACGGCAGGATTATGTAAGTTCGCCTCAGCTTATTTTATGGTAACATTCCAAACTAAATATCGTACTCGTCAGACTTGTGTGGCATGTAGGTACTCGGTGTGATCCTGTTTTCAGTGATATCAACTGCTTATTAACTGTGAGGGGAGATGGTGTATATTAATCATTCTAAAAATTGCAATGATGTATTGAGAATGTTTTTCCCGTGCGTGAACAAATCCGCTCTCCTTTGTCAACGGCTATCTGTCTGTGTGTGGAATCTCAGTTGTGTTTGTCATGCAAAAACGATCTTGGTATGCACAGGAACCCGACGGTCCACGAAAACTCTATCAAACGATCTCTTCTGTAGAATTCGCGAGTATCGTTCGAACCAGTGAATGTTTACAGCTTCCTAATCGACGTCCGGGGTGTGCTACTTCCGGTGCGTCAGATACTTCGCAGTATTGATTCAACGTTCATCGACAGTACGTCTTGAACGTAACTAGTGGACTATTTCTTCCGTTCCAGGTGGATAACAAATTGATTCGATTCACGAGTGCGGCTATCGTATGAATAGAGCTCCCTTGTTCACGGTTTTCGCCAGATACCGTCTTGGTGCACATCATGTAGATATGTCCGTCCCAAACCTCTTGGACATGGCTCGGTTAGATTGTCTCTGTTTATCAAGCAGACGGTGTACATTTCCAGTCGTCAGTTATTTTGTCGCTATTTAGTTGGCCGTCCAACTCACCGTCTGTGTTGAACTGGGCCGTCTTGTCTCTCTATTTCCACGAAGTATAGAGAGTATAGAGTAGAGAGTATAGAGTAGCCGTATAATTTTGTCGTAGAATGTTTTAAGGATTAGCATGGCGGTTTGGCGTGGAGTTTAGTGACAGGCCATCACTTGAAGCTCGTTTAGTTTGCGAGGTCAACTGTTGGATGACCTAGTCATTTCTGTGATCAGGTTTGTGCTCGCAATATGTTGCTCAGCAAGTTTCTGCGTCGCATGGAGCTTTTGACCGAGGATTGGGGAATTTGTGACTGCCGCTTCAGTGTTCCACTCGCCATTTTGTGTTTCCACTGTTGGCCACTAAAACGATGGCCTAGTTAGCTTGTGTTGACCATACTGAATGTGATTAGCCGACTGTACCTCAAGTGATGAATTGTTATTGGATCGTACTCCGAATTTTGCTGCCTAAGGTTACTAGGTCTCGACCGAACATTGAATACCGCATGCCAAAAATTTCCCTCTGCGAATAACCCACTGTGATAAATAAGTTCCCTGTAAGAACTGTGGCACGCATTGCCAGTGCTTCGAGACTGTCAATCCTACTCGAATGAAAGTGTGCGAACAGTGGCGAACAGTTTGCTTTTGTCTTCTTAGGGATAACAATTATCTGCGAATCGTCTACTTACAGCAAACTAAGGCGGAATTTGTGGTTCGTCAGTTTAGTACAAATTCAAAAAAATCTAGAGTCTTGCCCCCGGAAGAGTTTTGTATTCATTTATAAGGGGCACGTTGGTTCGGTGATCTTTTTCGTTTGTTTACTTTTCTCGTCAATTTCCATCGAATTTTACGAATGTCTGCGAAACTTCTACACTATTGTTTTGACCTGTTACTTGCTAAAGTCGCACCGATTGTTTGTTCATCGTGGTGCCTGTTCGGATTAGTTCAATATAGCTCAAGTGGTAATGATGCTTGACTACCATTTACAAGGTGGCTACAACTACTGAGTAGGTTTGGAACGACTGGCATTTTCTGGCTCATTTATAATCTTGAACATTACCCAGATGAACTGTATATAAGCTGAGGATTCACACCGTTGCATACAGTAGGTTGTTGGCAGTTGCCTTCTGCTGTGCAGTTCCGTTCGCGTGATTATTATCGTGGGAGTTTGTTTGAAAGTTTATCGTGGATTTTGCCCTCAAACATACCGTAGTTCTCCAGTCTTGTTCATAATGTCACACAATGCGGGGTATTTTTTCAATGAAGAGTTGTGTTCCCGTGTTTTGTAGTTACTTTTTCTTAGGCATCACCCTGAAGAGAAGGAATGTTGCTCTAAATCACGTATGCGTTTGCTGGTACTATCGTTATTTTGGTATGTGCCTTCATATGAATGACGTACCGCATGCTACATCTCAAGAGGCTATAGAGTTCACATCACTATCCCAGTTCCCCGTTTAGTTGTGCCTGCTTCGGTAATAGCTCAACGACCATTAAAAGGTTTTGTTTGATTTACTCTTTCGAACATGACTTCATTTTTAATAATTTAGTATGAGAGCCCCACAAACCGATGCCTTTGCTTTTGCGTGCGTCCAAGTTTGGTTATGCTGACCGACACCAGTATCATTTAATCCTGTTAAATATTGTTTCGCCTGTCTCACCTGTAGAATCTTCTCATTTGTTCACTCAACGAAATTTTCCATTTCCCTTCGCTTTCAGTGCGCCTATTGTGGTCGATTGGCCTACTACTATTGTTGCTGGAACACGTGTTATTGTAACGGCCTTTGCCAGTCTAAGCACTGGGCATCGCATATTAACGTGTGCGTTCAGGCCCGGTCGCAAAACAGCACGAGCGCTACCTGCGCCGAATCCGATTTACATGCACGTCAGCAGCAGCAACAACAACAACAGAAGCAACAACAGTTGGTTGCCACACCAGTCCCCATTTCTAATCAGACCGTGTTGACTTCGCATTTGTCTAATTTGTCTCGCTGGTCCAAGGCAAACGGAAACCAAACGACCTAACTTTGCGCACAGCACTGTACCGGTACGCTATAACCTGTAATTTCTCGTGTTCTTTTCCGATCATATCATGTCAACTAGAGCTTTATCGCACCTGATTTGCCAATTTTCAATTATACATATTCGTTTAGTGAATTGGAATAATGCATACATTTATGAGTTGAGAAGTCGATTGTAAATGCAATAGAGAGCAAAAAAGTTCTAGATTATGCAACTGTTCTATTTTTCAAATTTATTAACAGTTCTCTGTCGATCATCAAGATAGCGAGATAGTCAAAGAAGTACTGACAATTGGTGGACAGACGTTTGTGCAAATAATGGTTCAAACGTCTGACGACGCACTTGCTAGTAAAGGGCGTATACAGAAACTTGGGGGGTTATCACAAGCTGTAGAAGGGTTAGAAGAAGGGACTTACTCTAGTTCGTTTATCTGAGACGTTGTCACCTCTATTAAGTAAACACTTGATATAACGGCACATAAACGCGATCTTTGATCAGAAGTTGGGTAAACACACCAGGAGGACAGTGTGTCTAGTGATGAAGAATGCAGCATCAAGTGAATCTCCGGAGACCGTTACGTTTCACTTGAAAAAAGGATGATCGTTTTAATGCTCCAGACAAAGTATGACGCATTTTGTTTGGTTACACACCCTACCTATTTTATTTGCCTATTACAATTACATACTGTGCGTCACTCTTTGTAATGCTTTGTAGTACCCAACATTTTATATTTAGTTGACGGTTGATGCAAGCCTTACTGTTTCAAGCTGACTCATCCAAACCTGGTCATTGTTTCGAACTAAGCAAACCCCATCGAGCTTCCCCTCGCATACTTTTATCCACTCACCCGTCCGCTTAGAATTTCGTAACTAGAGGTCACCGTGCCATTTTTGGTGTTCGCATTGTTTTGATTTCAAAGTTCTAATCTTTTATCTCTTTTCTCTTCGGCCGTAGATTTTGCAAACTGGCCAACTGACGGTTCCAATGCAGCTCAGTCTCGTTCGTTACGTTTTTGTGATATAGTTACTGTACATATATTGATCTGTTTGTACGTATTTAACGTGAATTGAAAGCGTTAAGACAATGGGTACTTAAACCCTATTTGTGAAAGCTTTTTTCCACGGTAAACACATTTTTCAGAATATACAGTTTTATTCAACCAGTCGTTTTCCTATGTTTGACTCACGCCGTGGAGTGCTTTGAGGGATAAGTTTATCATCCATGTGTATAGTTCTGATGATTATCGCAGAATTGTTTGACTAAAAACCTGGATTCTGCATCGCCAGTCTTTAACTGTTCGCAGATTGACGCGCCAATCTAGGTGTGACCTACAGCCAGTAATGTTCAGGCGAGGTTTGGCTGTCTGCAATGAACTTTGAATTCTACACGCACACAAACTTTATCACTTCTGCCTACGTGGCACATTGTGGCGTTTTTATGTAACGCATATAACTGAGCTGGTCGACCAGCCAAGTTTAAGTTTGTCACTATGCTTATATTTCTCAGTTCACTGGTCTACGCTGGTTCCGTTCATGTCTGAATTCGTCCGATGCCATGAGGTCCATCTGCGCCTGATGACCGTCCCAAGTCTTCATTTAGTTCTCGTGTAGTTTTTCCTAAAACTGATTGTTAGTGCCAAGGGCTGGCATTCTTTCTTTCAACGAGAGTCAGTACATAGACAGCGAGTTGATTGATTAATGTATAACAGTATTTGCTGTGAAGCGGTTTGTTCCTTTATCAAGTTGATTAACACAAAACGAACAAAAAGTTCGTGAGATGAAGTTATTCCGTATCACGCACACAATAGAACAAATATTTAACTGGGAAAACAAGATCACCTAACCACGGTTTAATGCAGCCATCCTGACCGATATATTCAACGCGGAAATGTGTTCATTTAAGGTTCACGCCGTCACCGGTATATCCCTGAGTGAAACAGTTGGTTTTTACGTGACTGTATTTTGGTGCACCCATGTTACTCCTGTGTACCAGTCCTGTTTCTCAATGGACTTCTGTTGTCTTAGGAATATTCCGTTTTATTTAACGATGATGCCTTTAAACAAACACTTGAGTGTAATGAGACGTTTGTTTGCCCTGTTGCTGATTGGTGTTTTCATAGCGAAACTGGAACAGGAAATTTCAATCATTCCGTCAAGTTGCTCTGTGGAAGAAATATTTGAATAACGCGCTGATAATTGCCATAATTCAGGACCAAGTTGAACACCTAAGTTTAACTTAGTCCATACTAACATCCATTCCACGCGTGAATCTGAGAATACGTGTTCAATGGTTTTTCTTAATGTGTTAATCCGGAACAATAAGGTGCATGGCATATCGGAAACCCAAGGGGAACAGTGTATCCTATCTTCCACAGCTTCTCACTGATACAGCCTAGGCCAAACACTTCTGCAGAGATAGGATAATACGCACGGCGGAGATAACAGATGGAAGATTGGTATTACTAAGGATGTGCCGTGTTCAAACAGCTAACCCGACGGGTTCATCGAGCGTCGCAGCCAGTTGTTCGTTCACTAATAGGTGAATGACACAGGAGAGGACTGCTCACTTAGTTACTTAACATGGAGATGGACTTTACGATTAGTCTGAAACTCAATCTTGAACTGGGTTTACTTCGAACTTATAACGTCCTAATGCGCTTGCTACCAACATGCCTTCGCCACCAGCCGATCTTGGATTTTGTTCTCTATCAGTCGTTGTGTGTTCGTCGGAATGCCCTAAGAAGGCTGACCGGTGGGTGGAGAAACGGGTCAAAGAGTATCTACATTAGTGGCTATGCCAACCAATGAGTCAACCGGACGATAGCCTCGCGCTATTAAACCGAAGTTCTGCTCCCTCGATTGCTTAGCCCTTAGGCCATATCAGACACACGTTCAAAGTTGTTTCATCGCTGTGCGTGACTACATTGTGCAGCCCAGTGCCCGAGTTTAAAAGTTCTTCGTTAATCTTCACAAGCTTGTGTCCGCAGATGTTCTTTATCGGTTACAGTACGCCCGACTTGGTCAATATAGTCTGACGAAACGACTGGTTATTCTTTTTGCTTGCCGTTGCTGATGTTTGCGATTGAAACGAGTGTACAGAATGAGTTCCTCCTGTGTACTGTATGGTCTCTCCGTTTTATGTCTAATGCTTATTGGAATATTCAGATCTTGGTTTCATCAAAGAATCAAATTAGTATGACGCTTGATGCTATTTGTCACAAACAAGCCTCTGATTGTTGGGCGACAAGCCTGATTAAGCCGGATGCAGGAGGTCATCGGCCATCTGGTTTCTTAACGTATTCCACTTTCGGGAGGTGTTTTTCTTATTTTCGTACATCGATTCCATTTTCCACCTGAGCTGTCAGGTTCGGGTAAATCAGGGATTCAAAAAGAGGTTCCCACCAGTATTCTAGTAATATCAAGTTATCTGTGTAAAACGGGTAATTGCACCGCATCTCATGTGAACATCAAATTGGGTGCTAAGCAATCGAAACTGGCGTACGAATGAATGTTGACCGTGCGGCTGTATAGTGGCTAGTAGAAATTCTGGAAACAGTCAAGAAAGAAATACCTAAATACAGTTTAAAAGATACGTTTGAATTCGTGGACCGCAAACTTTAATGCAAGACAAGGAGGTATCTTTTCGATGTATCATCATTATTTACAAACGTACCGTTGAAAGAAACCATTAAATTTGAATGGGACTACGTCAAAGACCACCAGGCTAACATTGGACTGCCTGTAGAGGATCTTGAAAAATTATTGTTCTGCACAGTTAATATCCGCTTTCAGTTTAACGGTGAACTGTATCGTCAGGTTAATGGTGTTGGCATGAGCCCTCCGTTGCGCCCAGTACTTGCTATTGTTTTCATGAGTATACTTGGAAAAAACAAGCCCAATGAAGTTACTAGAGAAACAAGCTATTACCGAAGGTATGTAGACGATATCTTTTGTTTAGTGGACTGTTTAGAAGACAGTCAGAGACTAACAAAAATTTTAACAACTTTGACAGTATTACCTTCAAATTGGAAGAAGAAACCAGTAGGCGAATGTCTTTTATTTAGGAGACACTGACACGCTGATCAGACGGTTCACTACAGAGGAGGCGTATTCTAGGAAGAAAACATGGACTGGCCAATACCTGCACTTCCATAGCTACGTACCGATCAGTTTCAGATGTAGTCCTGCACATTGTCTGACGAACAGAAGAGAGATTAAAGAATTTACTAGAGAGTGTTAATACTAATGCCTATCTGGAAAAGTTCAGTAGCAGCAGCAACATGCGGGAAAAACAACTGTGACTCTTAGTGGACATAATCGGCAAGAAAAACATCTATTTATCTTTATCATTCAAGGTTGACGCAGCGGCGGAGTTAATATCTCATCAGATAACTAATACCATCAATACGACTTTTTATGCCGCAAGTTCTATTGTAAAATTTCACTCAAAACGGGCGGCACTACCAAATTTGAAAGATAACGTGCCTAATAATGTTGCCTCTTTTTTGATCTATTCATTTGACTCTTCTATGGTTCAGCATACATAGGTCGCACTACTAGACGTTTCACCTGAAAGAATCCGTGAACACTGCCTCACTTGGTTTCTCACTGAGACAACAACCAAACATTAATCTTGGCGCAGTTGTTTGATTGTGACCGATACACAGACATGAAGAGAGCATTTCGCACCGTAAATCGAGGCAGTCGCGAACCGACTAAGTCACCTGAATTTGTGTGCTCGGAAAAGTTCGTTCAAACCATGGCTAGGGACGTCCACCCAACCCGTGAAAGACTTTGTCCCCGTCCACTGTCCTAGCCCGATTAACATTGACTATCGAGAACTGACTTCGTTTGCGTTCCTAACGAAAGTGAAGTAGTGTTCATCATTTATCCAATCACATTTTTCCATCGTTCATTTTTTGATCAGTAACTTTCTAACTCGTCACTTAATTTTATATAATTGTACCAGCCAAAGAGGAGAATTTATCGAAAACAGTCTGTTCGCTGAAACTGTTTTTCATGAATGCTGACTGGGCAGAAGGAAAGCTGAGTACTCAAACCAGGTATCCCACTCAAATGTTTTGGTCCACTAAGTGGTAAGGGATTGAGCTTAGCCCGCACTTAGTAGATAGCATACTCACAAGTCTGCCATGTTTCGATGACTAAGGTTTATTCATGCATCTCGTGTATCAACTGATCTCGTCCCTCACGCAGTGGATTTAGGCTGTTGAAACTGGGCCTCAACTCCACCGTAATACGACCCGGGTGTCTTAAATATCCTTGTAGAAACTGGATGTCAAACTGGGTCGATGATTCCGCCAGTGGACAAAACACTTGCGAACAAACCTCTGTTCACTCCGCGATGTTTTTTGTCCCCTCTAAGTCGATCACTCTCATCTTGATTCAGGATATTGGTATCTATTACACATCACGACACCACAAATATAACATGATTGCATTTTTGAAGAAGCGTTGAGAAAAATCGGTAACACGGCCGTGACAGAAACTTAACTCCGCCTTGATTCCACGGGAATCATTTAGTAGGGGAACCCCCATCCACTCCTCTCGATAACCGCTGTAATGTGTTCCAGTTTGCTCGGATTACGTCGTCTTCGTTTCAAGGTGGCTTCCAACTCAAACATGCAGTCATATTTTGACGTGTTTGTATATTTACTGGCCAGGCGTACTCCAGCCGCTTTTACTCAGGTTTGTAGACTGACCAGTTCGACACTGTAGCCGCAGTTTGTAACGCGAGAAACGTTGCTCGGCTGGAAAATGGGCCCCTCTTCACTGCGTATAAACTAGAATTGTTTGTCATCCATTCTATCCAATTCGCTCATCCCCGTGACTGCGGATACACACAGAACCATCGCTGCTAGGTTCATTGGTTTTCCTGCCCGCTCTGTACTACCCGTTTGAGTCGAGGAATTGTTACAGACCGTCTGCCAAGATGGAGGATTTAACTGCGCAGATGAACGTGTGCACACACAAACGTCAGAGGAACAGCGGCCAGATAGTTTAGTGGTATAGGGGAGGAAGTCTCTGTGGGACAAGGTACTCGGTTCAGATCAGTTTGGTGAGAGCCTTTGCAAGCTGTTTTGTCCGTTCCTAATGCCCCGGTTGCGACATCCTACTGATCTAGACTTCAGCTGCCAACCTACCGAAGTATTCTGGCACCGAGTATTGCCTTTGTTGTTGTCAAATTCAAACTACAAACACAGCGGACCCACCTATACATGTTGGTCAATTGGTAAAATTATCTGACTGATGGAGCTTAAGGAGAGTTGATAGTGGTAAATTTTTCAGGGTTGGGCTCGCGATATACGTGCGTGGAATTCAAGTACCCTCCTCCAAAGAAGCGGAGAACCGATAGCTACGACAGCGATGGACTCATAACAGCTGTTTCTTGATACTGGTTCTTGGAACAAAAGACAGCGGTTCTTTACGTTAAGAACAATGATAATGAAAGAGATGGTAAAGAGTGTAGTCTGTTCATCTTAATCAGATGTGTTTGGGTGAACAAAAGTCGATTAACGTTGGTCAAATACAAAAGAACAATTGAACGCTCTTCTCATGCGAGTAAACTACTCCACACACAGGACGTTTTCACAAATGAACTGTCAAATTTTCCAACTTAAGATGTCTATATTGATTTTAAAGGAGAGGGAATCACTTTGAAATGCCCCGTAAGGGTTCCTGTGATATAGTCCTATATCTCCAGAGTCGTTCAAGTTAAATGTATCTTACTAACGTCGTGGGACAAATAGTGGAAACGGACACGCTGAAATTCCAAGGCTTAGCGTTGGTTCTTACTAACGAACCTTCTGACCAATGGACCAAGTTAATCTAACATACTAAAGTGATGGGAAAGAGTACTGTGGTCCGGAAAAAGTAACTAGCTCTACTTTGACAAACGGTGACCGTGTCTCAGGTTTGCACAGTGATCGTTCGCTGATCTGATTCAACTGAGAACTTTGTTATGTTGGACTTTGTTGTGACTTGATCTACGGCCTACGAGCGCGTAAACGGAAACGGAATAACGGTCAATGAAACAGCGGATAACAGCACGACGAATAACGGTAATGAACAACGAAGTACGGAGTATACGCGATCAGTTAGTCTCTTCCCATCCACCCGAGGCTACCGCATGAACACAGGAAAAAGACTGGCCTTCAAACAGAGCTTCTTTATGTCGCTCAGCCCGAAGACAACATGGTCACAAACCCGTTCGTATTTATAGGGTTTGCGACTAGTAACAAAGCAAGGTCAAAAGAATGGACCAGACAAAATTCCAGACAGTTCAGTCTGGGCGTGTAGTCAGGATGACAAACAGTTGTCACGACGGCTGAGGACGATCGTGGAGACCGGAGAAGTACACGACTATAGCAACGGTGAAGGTCGTTGACAGTGTACTTTGTTTGTCTTGTCACACAATATTTTCGGGGAACTGGCGACTTCCCGACAGACTCCAACACAGTTTATTTGTCTGCGGATTCCACAGGGCGATTCTTTACAGTCAATCTGTTTCCAACATCAGTTGCTGAAATTTGCGACGTTTTAGTCACCGAAAAAAGGTCAAACAAACCACCCTGACCACTACACTCACCAGGCCTTTCAGTTTGTCGATTGTAGTGAACAGTGTTTCTTGATAAATCTTGTAACGCACCTTTATAAATTTGTTTGTATTTTCTGTAGGTTCCTTAAAATTTTGAAGCATGGCTATGACACCTTTCTTCCATTTGACCCTGTTGGGGGCTTCATTTGCCAGTTCTAATAGATTCAGCTTATTAGCTGTAGAACAGTTGAACATTATTTCAAGAATGACTGCCCGTGTGGTACTATCTTTCATTGGTACCACTGCAGGCAACTCTTAAATAATGCCAAAATCTGGGCTTACTCCATGTGCGTTTAGTACCAGCTAGGCGATGTGTATTGTAGCCGCACTTCCACCGAGCGTCATCAGGAATAGTTGGAACTCTTGGCGATAGCCCTGCGACGGATTTTCATGTCCGTTCATATTTCTACGGTTGGTTGTGTGACTGTTCTTGTGGAACAATCGACGTTTGAACATGAGGTCGGTTTGTCGATACGTAGATTACCTACAATTACCGCTAAACACCGCGAATTTTCTGTAATTGAATGGTTCCATACGCCGCGCTGTCATTTTCCCTTTACTTCACAACCTGTGTACGATAATTCAACCGTACCAGCCACTCATTTAGTGATCAACACAGTTACCTGATGGAAACAAACCGAAGTTCAAATCTCAGTGGTGTGTGAGGTTGATAATAACTTATAAGAGCTGAACGTGTGTCCAGAGCTTATTTTTGAAAGGGGCCGATTGAAATGTGTGTACGAATTCGAAATTTGTAGTCATTCATGAGTGTTGCTTTAGTCCCACCAATCAAGATCCCGTACTAGTTATCGAAAATTAGATGATGTTTAGTTTACTGCTTGAGACTGGATTTTCTAGTCCAGGTGAGAACCGTAAACATGAACTTTTATGTTGTGACTGTGACTTTTTTCGACTAGTGGTCCAGCCTTGATCCACCAAGTCATAGATTTATCGTGCTGTACGTGATCCATGTAAAATAATCAACCCATTCTTGCTGACCTCTACTACTTATTTCAATATTTTCCTGTTCGTCAATAGTTTTTCTCGACAGGGACGTCTCACATCTTCTTGGAACTAAATAATGGGTGTAAAAATTGTTTCGCTTTGTCTACTGAAACTGAACGGAAACAATGGTATGGGGGTAATAACACGGTCTTACTCTACTGGATATTTGGTCCACCCACGCAGATGAAAGCTTATTTTGATTGGTTCATTGTAAAACAACGAAAAATCATTCTAGCTCCGCCAGCGTGCACACCATTAGTGTGATACGTAAACACTACTCCACTTTGGTGAGCATTTTTCTGGACGAACCTAACTGAGATCTCTATCGAAAACGATGGACGTGGATCCTCAAGTGAGTAAACGAGTTTGTTATACCCTGTTACCATGGTGAAAACGTATACGCTTTTGCGCGTTTTATCGACCGACCAATCTTTTTTTCTCATGCTTTTGGTGACAGCACAACTAAACGGTCATCGATCCGACAGGTTATAAAATTGCAAACGTAAATGACGACGATACTTTCTACACGTCAAATGCAACATACCAGTAAGACCTGTTTCAATTTTTCGCATAAAAACACTCAAAAAAGTCTAAAATGTTCACTTTACGATAACTTTTCTTCCGCCTAAACCGAAACAACATTCTTATGGTTTGAAACTTATCATGCTAAACGTTTTTTTATCGCTATCTTCTACTACTGCATCACGGAGGTACTTTCAGTAATGTTGCGTACACTGTGGCTATTGGATGTACAGATGTGTATCCCTATATGCAACGACAGGGGTATTCCAAATTAGCATTTTTAGTTGATGATAGAGGTCAACAGTGCACCTATCATACCTCGTCTTAAGGCGGTTGGGTAATCTTGCCACTTCTCACAAGGGGTTGCGATTAGAGGTTTAGATGTAATCATTCCCACGTGCGCACTATAATATCCGTTGGTCCTGTTTATAAACACCAACATCAAATTTCATCTTCCCGTCAGAGTGTGATTATGCACTACTGACCAGGTGAGTCAGTGATTCTTGCCAAGCGAAGCTCGTCATAATAGAACATCTGAAAGTGAAAGCTGGGATCATCTCTCATGTGTCTTCAACCTTACCTACCATTTCATTTAGAATACCCAACCCTTCGCGTTAGTTACGGGACTTTATTGTTTCCGACTAGGTGTATTGTATATGGGCTCATTCGTTCTGATTGGAGAACGCTTTTGTCCGAAAAGTAAGTTGTACTATAAATGGAACTCGTTTGGGTTGTGATGCAGTTCATGAGATGAAATCTTTTTGAATACACAGGCTACGAATCACTCTTCTATGCCCAGTTATAGATATATGTTTAATACAGTACGCTAAAGTTTATCGTTTGCTTGTTGACCGGTATACAACTCGTCTGTCTCCAGCAGATGATGGGGTGTATACATTGAAGCAGTGACGGTGGGACCAATAATTGTCATAGCTTGGATTCATTCAGTTGGTTAGCTCGACGCTATCCACCTGCTGAACCTGTTTATGTTTAGTCAGGACAGAAGGGTAGGGCTAAGCTAAAACTCACGCCGTATGAATGATTCGGTCGGCACAGGAGTTGGTTTTTTGACACAGCATATGCTCGTTCGAACTAGATTCTTAACACATCTATCTAACATTTACAAACGAGTATGAAACTCGTACTGTGATGCATACATATGATCGACTATCGAAAAATGTGAACATTGTTTGAGAACGCCGGGATTCTTAATTGTTACTACCATATGAAGTTACTTCTCGTGATGTAAGGGCACTTTATCAATACCCTCACTGCGAAGATGAGTCGGTTCACTTATAGTTCCTGCCAATGTTTCAGGCTTTTCAGCTCATAGTTCCGTTACCGCCATCGATTGTAGCTGAAAACGTCAGTTACATATGGTTGTTCTCTCTCAAGACAGAATTTCATCTCATAACCCCTGAGTTCCAGTTTTATGACATCCGGTCTATCGCAGAGGCTTTAAACAATAGATTGATTGCTCGGTTGATCCCGCCCCACAAATCGCCATAATGGATACTGGTCATAAACTGTTTAGGACAGTTTCTTCTATCACAATTTAAGCGTACGGAAATTAGTTGTCATTCACACCACTGTTAGGAACAGCAATCATTGGTCGTGGAGTTGCGTTCCCAAGTTATATCTCTCCCACCCCATGGTACACATTCGCCTATCATGACTTGACCGCATAGTACACGTTTCCAAAATTCTCACTGTCCCAGTTTCGCGGGCTGTTTTTGTGTCCGTGCTCTCCTGCATACCGCTGGCCTCTCGGTGATTTCTTTCGCCTGGGAATCGTCTCATCTGATCTGGCATGTTGTTACGTTTCCTCATAATAACCGATCTGCAAAAGGTATAATCATTTGTACTCAGTCTTTGCACTTACTTTGATCTTTTTGGTGTCCTTACTGGATGGGTATTAAGGCAAACACGATATTATATTTAGCAACCCTAATTTCTGACTAGTGGCAACGCGTTGCATTTGAGATATTCCCCGATTAGATTGTGATAGCACAACAGAGTGCATTGGTGTTACATGTGATAGCTAGACTGGCATCCATTAAAAGATACAACTGATATCAAACCCATGAACTCAAGTTTATGCCTCTCAGAATGCAGGGGGAGGTTGCACGACGCATCCTTTTCTGATCAGCCTTTCACAGTGACTGAAGCCAAAGGATGTTTACACATAACACTCACTTGAGTTGGCTTGCGCTGCACCACTTGTGGTTCCACTCACACACCACATATCCGGTGTAAACCCGAAGGAATAAGACCAGTAGGTGTGTGAGTGAGGCCTTTGTGTCCAGCCGGCCAATGCTGGTTAGCCAGTTGATAGACTACTATAGAAGTGAAACTCTCATCTCTCATAAGCAAACAATAGGGAAATTTCAATGGTAGGATCTAAGCTGGGAAGAATGTCATCAAAAGTATGAGACGAAACATAGTTATATGTATGAATATATATTGTTGCGATCCAGATGAGATGTGGAAGAAAATAACTTTAGGCTTAAGAAAAGAAAAGATAGAAGGTCACCATGACTAAGTATTCTGAGAAGGAAAGCGGCTGATTTCACAAACGACTGTTGTTGGTTGATATGATTGAACGGTAGATATAACACACATTCCTCCATGTGATTAAAGTACTTGTCTCCTCGCCGACTATGTACTATGGGTGTGCTGATGACCTAACAATCCAAGATGGTCAGCAGGGTCACGGCCGCATTAATCGCAACGCCATATAGTCATGTCACCGCGACCTATAACACTTATATTTCTTTTTCTTATCGCGCACTTGAATTCACGGTATCGCAACTGTCCTTTGTTGAACCTTGCGGACGCCCGTCCGAATCGTATTCCTCCAGACCGTCCGGTTCAACGCTAAGTCTTCCCAACATCTGAAATCAATTTTACAACGTGAAAGACTTACCTGCACAACATCCTGGTATTGTAGCTTCTCGTCATCAGGATTTCGCCTACATTCTTTCAGTCGCCTGTACAACAGCTGCTTGGGAATTGGTTCGTCGATCATTCCTGCCCAACGAAACTGACTGAGCATCAGCATGTCCTCAGTTTCGTCCGCCTCCGCTCGCCGAAGTGTCTTGGTGTTTGAAACTATATCTGGCCATTGAATATCCACTGTGCGTTTAGACATTTTGGACGAAAGCTGTTCAAATACCGCACATTCCGTTGATGCAATGTCCAAGCTTAACTACCGCACGACAGCGTGGACAACATCAACAAGCGGTAGAAAACAGCCTAGTGTTCTTCTTCAGGACGTCTTTTGAGACGTCCAAAAGCAGCACCACCCTTCGCCACACGAGCTTGTAACTAACGGTCCAAGAACATTCTGTCGGTAATTTGTTACCCAAGTATCAGAAGTCTGTGCAGCTATCTACGGTGTCCCTATTGACGTGGATTCCAGGTGTGGACACAGTACCTTCATTCGGAAGGGTTGGAAGAATGAAACTGCTTCACCTGTATTGGTATCTAACCAAGGTTGAAGGTCGCGATCGTAAAAGCCATTGCCAATCGTGGAATTTCCTCTCTACCATGTGTACATCGTCTGCAAACGACAGCATACGCATTGTCGAATTGAGTATGAGGCATACAAACACACTCGTGCACATGGAATTCCGTCGCTCATTTCTTTCTTTGTAAGCAGTCATTCGGATGACCATGGGTTGTTTGAACCGGTATACCTTTCTTTCACTTTTGTATCCAAATCTTTGGATCGCATTGGTGTAGACAGTTCACCACATAATTTCGGATGATTCTCTGCTTGTGAAGCCCATATACGGATATCAACCATCTGTTTCGATATCTGCGGTGAGTGACCCCTTCAATGGTATGCTGCGAAATTACATAATGTTTTGTAGAGAAATGTGTCAGCATGGCATTTTTCAGTTGTGAACCTCACGACACTTGATTCCTGAAACTTTGATATCTTCGACCACATAACATAACCAACAATCACTTTGACTACGGAGTGATTTCTATCAGGAATGACTCTTCTTACTCTATTCCTCTTTTTTTCCGTATATCCATTACCGCGATAGAATAATATTAAGTACCTTACTGTAATTCGTGAAAGTTTCAAAGCTTCCGTGATTTAATAGCATGAGATATCTATTCGAAACTTACGGATGCTTTGTCAGTTCAGCTTTCCGATCAATAAGATAACTTAGAAGAGACCCAGCTGTGAATAACCTATCACCTGAGTTATAAAGCCATACAGAGAACACGAAAAATTCACGTTTGAAGCTAATCACCCTCTAATCTCACTATGCCGTATAGAATTCGCGGAATTAACAAGAAGAGAAATCCCGTTTGGATGATTCGTTGAATTCTATGTGACGCAGTCGCATCGGCGGGTAACTGAATCTACATAGGAGATTTCTGAGCCATCGGCGTGGTTTCGTAGTTCAACCGTGTCTGAGTATTCTGTCCATGCTGATGGTTCGGGTTAATCCGAAACTTATAGTTTTCACAACCGAATCTCTTTTAAATTACCATATCCACTAAACTACTTAACAGTTGCAAATTGAGATAATAGCTGAGAACCGACCATCGAAATTCTGCGTTATTCAACTCACCGTAGACATGGATGTGAGTGGAGGACATTGTCACAACATGATTCTTATGAGGCGACATATTTTTTTATTTCCACGCAAAACGGTCGTGTTAAGGACTGAAGGGGTTTCGTCCAGCATTGATGTAAAAGTATACGTTGACAGGCGGGCAATGTGGTCTAAATTGTCTCTTGAAAGAACCGAAGTGGACGAAGCGAATGCAGACTGCTCACCATATTCCAACTGTGGAACTTCTGTGGTGATGGGTGGAGACCGAAACTTGACGAGGTACCGTCTGTACGTTTTAAAGAGTATATTTATTTCATTCTAGAGAACTAAATGGGACCCAAATCGTGCTTCTTTGCCAAATGTATTTTCATAGATCCTGTGTACATCACCTGATCACAATGTTTGCTTTCGACTATTCCCATAGTTATTATCGCTCCCAATGCAGTGTGGGTGAACGTGGGTACTCACTGTCTCAACCAAACTGGTTTCATGCTTCAGTGACATATACATCACCATACCTTGTCTCATCTTTCGCGCTGTCTGTTTGTTATGTCCTGTTGGCACTACACGAATTGTTCACTCAGTGATCAAGCGCACTACGGTGCACAGGCTCTAACGACAGCCACAACGATAGAGTGCAAACAAACACAGTTGATCACATGTGTGGTCAAGGCAAGATGATCAGTGAACCCAGTAACGTGACATCCAATAGTAAGCGAATATGGTTGGTCGTAAACAAATGACCAATCAGATGTTTCCATTTGGCAACGCTTAGTGTAAATACTTTCGTCAAGACGTGGTGTAGAAATACTTTCAGAAATCTTTGTAATCTATATCGGCAATGGAAAATCCAGTTGTAGTTTAGATACCTCGTGTCAACCAAGTCTTTCTTCCAGTGTAATTCTATTCCTCTTACTGCAAAAAAAACGTAATTCAGCCACTCTTTGGGTTTGCGATATGCCTTCGCCTATTTCAAGAATAGTAGGACTTGACATTCAAAATGAAGAATGAATTAGGATTTCTCTAGTACGCTTCCTACGTTTCACTACTTTAGTTAGGCCGTATAATCATAAACTATGGTTGGATACAGCAGCTGGTTCGGAATTCAAGTGAGGTATACTTCAGCCGGAACAGACTGGAAGTAGACTAGCAGTTATATTGTAAACCGAACAGTTGGAGCTGAGTTCATTGAAACTCTGGTACATCCGAGATATTTCCCCAACAGTAGTGAATATAACTGTAAGGCTTATTTATGATAAGGATATGTCAAACCTATATAACAGTGGTAGTTTGCAATTCCATATTTCGTGTTATTTGACTTATAGGTTGCTTGATTTTAGATTTTGAAAATTTGACCAGGAAACTTGTTTGCCAGTATTTGAACTTGTAATCTGAACCTCACAAACTGGCGTTTTTAAGGAAGTGCGAACACCAGTATATTCATCGTTATATACATCGTTAGTCCCCCCCGATGGACAGCTGTCGTAAAACAATGAACATGAAAGCAAACTGTACGTAAGAAAGGGAAAGGAAAGGGCTGAAGTCTAACTACTAAGAGCAGCTGTGTCTACACGCAAACGTTCAAAGTCAGAGTGCTTACACATTGTGAACGAACAACCGAAATGCAATTGGAAGTAAAGGATCATAAACAGGACAGCTTTTTTACAGCTTCCGCCGCTCCATTTCATTAGAAATCATCATAGACAAATCAGAAAAACAACGGAAACAATATCAACGTCATTGAACCCGATCGGTCGGCTTTCTTAGCCGAAATCTCCACTCATCGACTCTCTGGATCACGAAGGCCGTAGTCTGGGAGTAAGACTCAACCTAAAATGACCAACCCTTTCGTGAACGACTTCATTTGTCTACACCAGGTCATCATCTGTCCACCTCGCACCTTACACCAGTCGGCCTGCAGCGTCGACAAAATGTGCCCAGAGTGGCGGACAACGAACTGGCATCCTTAGTACATAGTTTGATCATCTAAATCTACGCACACTTATATATTCAACACAACTATCCACTATCAAGTATCAGCTTCCTAACATTTTCGTTGCTTGTCCGTTGGAACCATTCACTGTGAATAACCGAACGCAGACGTCGATTGTCAAATACCCACAGAAGGACTAATGTTTTTTTTTACCTAGGTTAACACAACCCTCACCCTCGTCTTAAATACGCAACCCTTAAGTCTCAGACCGAGGCCTATCTGTTCTCAGACGTGTCTCTGGTTAGCGATTATCGTGCTAGCTTTACAGGTACGCGATTATATTTCATTTCTTACACCCCCATCGCCGCTGATACAGCCTCCTAATCACACAAACCGGCCAACAACCTCGGTAATTTCATTATTCAACAGTAAATCTACGTAATCTCAGTAGTTTTGCAGTAGCAATTTGTACTTGGGGAATACAAAACACAATCTGAAATGTTTAGCAGAGCACAAAATTGTGTTCAGCAATGTCTTTGCTGACAGGAAGTTGCCAAGCAACAACTCTCTATTGTGAGCGTAACTAACATCAGCCATTCTTCCAACAGGTAGGAGATTCACACCGGTATTTTGTGAACGCTGCAGACAGTTATCCATGACAAAAATAAACAAAAATAGTGAGAGTGAGCAGCATTGACGTACACGGTTATTGATGCTGAAAGCTGTCAAACAGTTCACCGTAAACCCTAACCAGAGCTGACATATCGGAATTAAACACATACTTTATTTCACGTGCTTGTTTGGCACGATACTGCGTTCATTAACGAAAGATGTAGATCGATCAACAGAGCGGAACGCACTTTTAAAGGCGAGAAAAATGGTGACTGATGAGTAGTCGGGGATTTGGTTAATTTCAAGTTGAACATCACCCACAATTGATCGCAGCTGTCGCATTCCCATAGACTTTCCAGTCGGCCCCTTTCGAAAAGAAGCACTAGACTCGAGTTTCGCTCTCATTAGAGCTCGTCAGTAGTGCATATCCCTAATGAGATCGGAGATTTCGACCTGTCTAGGAAGTCCTAATCGCGGGGTTATCGATTGGAGTTAACAGACAGTAACTGTGTCTCCTATCGAGACGATCGGGCAACCTGATCATTACTCACAAGCGAAAGTGGTTGAGCGTTCACATATGATAATTCGGTCGTGCCTAATGTGAGGTCAATGGCGCAGTGGTAAACACGGTTGCCTCATGAAAGCATGGCCGGAGTTCTAGTCCCGGCAGTGGCAAGGATATGCACTACTGACGAGCTCTAATGAGAGCGAAACTCGAGTCTAGTGCTTCTTTTCGAAAGGGGCCGACTGGAACTATGGGAATGCGACAGCTGCGATCAATTGTGGGTGATGTTCAACTTGAAAAAATTGTAACGTTTGGCCGATGGCCCGTCTAACGTTGCTCCTGAGCGAAAACTTCATTATTACATCTCCGCTCGAGAATAACTCTTGTCTGTTCTTCTCCGATGTTCGTATCCTGAGCTGCAGTGAGTCGACGAATTATAACGAATACCAGAAACGTGATCGTAACTAGAGTCAAGCTAATTCCTTCATGGTTTTAAAATCGATGTCAACTGGAGAAGTAGGTTTCGGTGACCATCAATACCTTTTATCAGCTGCTGTATTAGGCAAGGAATTTGATATAAGCTTTCTACAGGTACTCCATTTAAACTCCAGTGGGGCTTGAAATTATTTATTAAAATCAGCTACATCTGCTATTTTCCCAGATAGATTTCGCCTCCTTCTGTCGGCTTTGCATTCCACACTATTGCATATTGTTTCTCACTAGGTGTTACTCATCGTAATTTCATCGTCTCGATGACCGTTAGTAAACAAATGCGGATTGTGAAGGCATTGAGTTACAGGTAAGGAACAATGTATAAAAGATTACGAAAGGCATACATACGAGCTTCTGTAATTTAGTCCGTGAGCACAAACAGCTTTAATGAAGTGAACGACAAACACGAAAACCCTACCACTGTTCATTCATCCCGTTAGCGTTTTCTTAGTACGTTTGTACATTACCGTATGGTTGTTCTTGGATTTCCTCCAACCATATTTTACACTGAAGAGTACAACTTGGAGAGGCGGACAAACTTTCGCGTCTATGTTGACACTCTTTCGATAGTTTCTGTAATCAAGGTAGTTCTAAGTGTGTGCTACGCAGTTCTTTGATCAAAACCATTGAAGTTTAGGTGATAGAGTTCCACGGATCGAGTAACCCAATATTCATGCATTCCAAAACCCTAGGCTTAATGGTGTAATATCTTCTGTGGTAGAAGAAAACCAGTAACCACTTTTTCCCAATATATCCAGTTTAATGTACGTTATTGCCTTTGATTCTAACGTGCATTCTATCTACTCTGTCCACAATCCTAATTTTTAGGTAGAGTCAACGACACCAAGGTCTGAACCTCAAATTCAAAGTCGACAAGGCACTCACTATTTGAGTTCGGCGGAAATAAGAAGTATGTAAAGTTAACCTTATTCAACTCATTTCTCACTTACAGGCTTTTTGTTCATATCTTTTTATGGGAGTCAGCATTCATTAGAAAATGGAACTATGTATTTTTGACCATTTGTTTTGATGTTGTTGTTACCATGGCCTGTTTACATTTATGATTGACTCAGTCTGTATAAATCAAAGCTGATGACTATTTCACATCTGAAGTGGGGATCCCACTGAGTAAGATAGCGTTTCCTCTCCTCATATCTCATAGTGTTACTTTAAATGTTGTACATGGTGGTATGTTTGCTAGACTCATGTTCATTGTTTAACTGAAGATAATCTAAAATGGTGTGTCCACTTGTTATCAGAACCATAGGTTGGAAAGTACGAAATCTGTTATTCTCAATTTATACGTCAGAACTGTACGATTCGCTGACCTCGGCAAGGAGCAGGAAGGTACCTCTGACTCAGATCTGCAGGACTTTACAGCTTCTGGGACAATGTCCTACGCAGGCTACCATAAAGACCATCTTCGACGCGTACACACCTCAAGACCAGCCGGAGAATGGTAAATCCTTGTTCTTAGTTTTCAGTTCTCGCTCATCACTTACGTTAATTCATCCGTTCTGTTTACAGCTTCATCATGTGAACGTTAGTATACTTCTTAGATTCCGAAATTAGTTATAGATTTAGGCGTAGTGGATCAGCTTCAAGTTACCTTACCTTCGTTGTTGATAATATTTTTTGGAGTATAACGTTGTATTTGACGTTCATATTATTCAATGTTCGTAATTTTCGTTTAACTGCTCGCCTACATCGAACTTTCACTAGGCCTTCAACTTATACTTGAATCCTCTTCGTGTCTAAATTTGTCAGTTGTTCCCACAGTGGATTTGGAGGCCTTCACAGATATACTGAACGAAAATTCTTCCTCACGGGATGAAAGATTTGCTCTGTTAAATGACGCTTTTCTGGTGAGTATAAAAATCTCATGTGTTTCCTGTTGCTAAATCACGAATTTACAATGCACTGGCACTGTGACGCACATCCCTAACTGTTAACAAATGAGCCTTGTCACTGATTATACCGTCTTAGGTTGTGACACCATAATGCCATATTGAATGAGTTTCTGCACACTTCCTATCAGCATTCTTGAAATCCGTGCCGATTTACGGACCGCACAGAGTTTGAGGTAGGAGATGCAGATAACTCGCAAATGGGTTGTTAACTACGAACTTCCCGCTGATGGCCAAACAAAAATACGTGGTGTAAAGGCGTAAATACTGCAACCGAAATCGAAGTCGAAACGATTCACTGTCTAACTATGCCCTCAGTAAAAATGAATGGCTTACTGGAATCAACCCACTCTACGTTTGCCAATGGTGTATACCTGCAGTGAAAAACAGTCACCGCAATGAAATTAGGCAACATCCCTCTGCTCAAGTGAAAATGTTATAATTCTTTGGAGGGAAAACATGGTACATAAGTGTGGATGGAACACCGGTCCGAGACAATCGCTGTTAACATGTGGCACATTCGTGGCAATTTCAATACACATCGGTTACGCAACTCAGCTTTTTGCTTTCCATGTCGTGCATAGATTCACTGTATCACTGGGCTTGTAAGCAAATTGTGCATCACATACGTACTCGGAGTTATGTTCTGCAACCTGTCAACTCAGCTATCAGTATCCATTCGTCGCAGTCAACAAACCATTAACGATCGTAATTACTCTAAAGAAGCGCTGACAACTCGATTCTGGCGTAGATCTGGACGATTCAAATGACTGATGTCGAATGCGCTGCAAGGGAATTAAAAGACTGTGCATCAAACAATGTATAAAACAAGACAAATATACATCACTCTGACGTGAATGTGCGAAGAAAAACCTGTTGAGAGGGTCAACTGCCCCTGAGGACTTTAACAAGGTCTACGTGTGCCATCGGACGGACACTGCACGAGTTTCGTCAGTCTCCAACTTCCCTAAGTACGTTAGCGGAAGTCTGGTCAACATGAGTAAAAGATATAAACACCCAAGAAACGTTTAACTTTCAAATTAAACCTGTAAGAACGTCTGAATTTGACTGTGTGTCGCTGTAGATGACGCAATTGCGGGTCGAGTGGGCTTATCCGCTCTGGCAAACTGAGGTCCATTTTCTTGCAACGTGATGGAAGACCCTAAATTTCTGCGACCACTCATCTATGAAAGAATGTACGTGTCTCAGTGTTCTATGTATTGATCACATTCTTACGTTACGGCAGATATTAATGCATCAGTGCTCTAAGAGACAGCCGACAGTAGTGGACGTTTTATACCTGAAGACAGTCTTTGATTCGGTGATTTGTAACGTTCCGCGGAATTGTCCACTCCGCAATATGAGGACCTGGTAAGTTTACCATAGGCTTACCCTGCAAACAGGGCGAATGTTTATGAAAAACCATTTCAGATGTTCCTCACCAAAATATTTAGTGGTGTCCACCATTGTGTTCTGCACGACATTTTGGAGGGCGTACATGAGTTGATTCCCGCCACTAGGTCGATCTATATGGAGTATGTAGCTGACACTGACCCCTTTAGCCACTCTATCAAAAGTTTGCAGACCAAGCTTAACCAGAATGGATTGAGCTTTTCACCCCCCAAATGTGAAGTTTGGTTTCAGGAATGGAATATTCCCACTCTTTTATTGCAGGCTGTCCGCTTAAGAATGTAGACCACCTTACATACCCAGGTGGCACTATACCACTGGCGTGTACTGTTGCTGACAGGAAACTAGCTAGAATAACAAAAGCACCTGTTGACTTTGAAAATCTGTGACGTATATGGTGTTAAAAAAGACATCCGGTTATCGTTGAAAGGAAGTGTTTAGTCTGCTTGTATGTTACCTAGTCTGTTGTATAGTTCTGAACCTTGGTCTATTCTCAACGAATAACAAACTAGCTTTGTGTAGCCACTGTTTTCCCTGCCACTTAACGCTCACTGAACAGGATAATCAAGCCAGTGACGTCTTGTTTTAGAAAACTCGAGCTGCGCGATCAATGGAACATCTAATACAACTACACAGCCTGTGGTGCTTTTACGTGGGTTACATACTTCACATATTCGCCAAATGTTTATCGAACCAGATACGATTTACTTAGACTGCAAAAAATGAGGTGAAGCCGAGGATTGGTCGAGCATTGACAGGGTTTTGAAATATGTGAACCTTGACTGTGCCACTCAGTGAAGTGGATAGGCGCTATCTGCCCTGTTGATGTTGTGGTTAGCTATCCAGGATGGCAGTGCTATAATCAATAGGGTGCTTGTGACCACAACTTGTTTAGTTATTTCACTTGGCCATACCTTGTCCAATTTCTTGTTTTTCTCATTTGTGGTGAACTTATGTGGAATTTTTCATAACAGTCGAGGCGAACGGTGGTTCGAGCCACGTTATCATGTGGTCAGGTTCATTGTCGTCCAAAGTGAAGTTAATTTCATATTGGGAGCAATCCATTGCCCAGAGTGGCGGACAACGAACTGGCATCCTTAGTACATAGTTTGATCATCTAAATCTACGCACACTTATATATTCAACACAACTCGTATGACGTCCACTATCAAGTATCAGCTTCCTAACATTTTCGTTGCTTGTCCGTTGGAACCATTCACTGTGAATAACCGAACGCAGACGTCGATTGTCAAATACCCACAGAAGACTAATGTTTTTTTTTACCTAGGTTAACACAACCCTCACCCTCGTCTTAAATACGCAACCCTTAAGTCTCAGACCGAGGCCTATCTGTTCTCAGACGTGTCTCTGGTTAGCGATTATCGTGCTAGCTTTACAGGTACGCGATTATATTTCATTTCTTACACCCCCATCGCCGCTGATACAGCCTCCTAATCACACAAACCGGCCAACAACCTCGGTAATTTCATTATTCAACAGTAAATCTACGTAATCTCAGTAGTTTTGCAGTAGCAATTTGTACTTGGGGAATACAAAACACAATCTGAAATGTTTAGCAGAGCACAAAATTGTGTTCAGCAATGTCTTTGCTGACAGGAAGTTGCCAAGCAACAACTCTCTATTGTGAGCGTAACTAACATCAGCCATTCTTCCAACAGGTAGGAGATTCACACCGGTATTTTGTGAACGCTGCAGACAGTTATCCATGACAAAAATAAACAAAAATAGTGAAAGTGAGCAGCCTTGACGTACGCCGCTCCTGGATGCTGAAACTGTCAGACAGTTCACCGTAAACCCTAACCTGAGCTGAGTATCGGAATTAAACACATACTTTATATTCACGTGCTTGTTTGGCACGATACTGCGTTCAATTAACGAAAGATGTAGATCGATCAACAGAGCGGAACGCACTTTTAAAGGCGAGAAAAATGGTGACTGATGAGTAGTCGGGGATTTGGTTAATTTCAAGTTGAACATCACCCACAATTGATCGCAGCTGTCGCATTCCCATAGACTTTCCAGTCGGCCCCTTTCGAAAAGAAGCACTAGACTCGAGTTTCGCTCTCATTAGAGCTCGTCAGTAGTGGGTGGGGGCGGGAAAGAGAAGAATAATTAAACCAAATTTTAAAACGTCCATTCATTAGGTTGCCGTTGTAGCAGTTCGCGAGAACGTATATGACGCTATTTTAAATTCCGCTTTGTAAATGGGCTTGCATTACAAACAATCCGAACTTAGAAATGACATAGAATAATTGCTGTTAAGGGAACAACTCACATAATCATCGTTTCCTTTCCTTCATCTCAATTTTCATTGTTCTACTCAGTTTTTTAAAGCCAGTGATCTCTAAACCGTCACTGAAAAGTAGTGCTTTGGACCAATATTCTGTGAAGTGTCTAATCACATGCTGTTACATATTGATTTAGGCGTGGAGCTTGGAGCCGAGTGTTATGGGCACACTCAAGGCATTGCTGTTTTAGTCAACAGTTATTGTGCGACTCAGTATACTTGTAAATTGACCCTTTGTTTCCTAATTCTATTGCACATTCGTT